>VXCM01001742.1:91011-173335 GCA_014773175.1 Lucifuga dentata
CACACACACACACACACACACACACCCACTCCCCCTTCAGATCAGACCAGGAAACTACACTACACATAATACTGCCTTTCAATGCCAGAGAGAGTGCACCGTACATGAAGACAAATATACTTCATCTCATGATATACATAAACATACATACATGATATACATGTGTGTCGGAGGAGAAAATGAACGAGACTGTGGCCAAACGCTTAGAGCCATGCATGGTTCTCACATGTTGGGATCATTCCCATCCACGTTCCCTGATGTTCTAGAGAGAAAACAGAGAGAGAGAGAGAGAGAGAGAGAGAGAGAGAGAGAGAGAGAGACCCAGGCTGTTTCTCATCATCAATGTATGTGTGTCCCTTTCAAATATATATATATATATATAAAATGAAAAATAATGACAGTGTTGATTTTTCTGATCCTCCTCCCTCCCCCACACGACAAATTAAAAATGACATGAGAGACGAGAACCATCATGCATTGATTGGAGTGACTGTTTCATAGCAACAGAAGGGGTGAGGAAGAGGAGGAGGTTCAGAACTGGGAGGCTGAACTGGGGTCACACTGGAGTAGCCGCACGATGGAGGGGTCACTTTTGGCACCTTTGATGAACTCCTCCAGAGACAGTTTACCTGCAGGAGAGAGAGAGAGAGAGAGAGAGAGAGAGAGAGAGAGAGAGAGAATTAATTTGATGTTTTTTTCCCAGACTGTTTTTTCCCCCTAGAATTAAGAAATTATTACAATAAAGTACAAAAGCCTTGAATTGAACATATTTAATGCATACATATTAAAATCACCAGGTGAAATTATGTACAAGTGAAATTTAAAGCAGATTTTGGTCAAACAGGGTTTGGATCATGTTTTGGATTCATATTACATTTTGACAAGTTCATCTTAATTTGTAATTTGTAATTTTTTATTTACATTGGGACAATTCATATTAATATACAATCAAAATATAAATATGCCAGATTTAGCCAAAGTTGACAAATTTTCATTCGTAGTCCCATGATAAGATAAGGTGGCTACCTACAATATAAAATGATTAGGCAACATGATACATAAAAAAACAGATCCACAAGGTTTACAAAAACAAACAAACAAACAAACAAACACATTGTTCTCGTGGACATACTTCATATACCATCATTACAATANAAACAAACAAACAAACAAACAAACACATTGTTCTCGTGGACATACTTCATATACCATCATTACAATACCTGTAAACACATTCTAGCACTTTAATCAACAAAAAAATTAACAATTCCAAAAACTCATATGTATTTCAAAAGACGGGTCTGACCATTTTCATACATACACATACATACATACATACATCATACATTCTTACAGTTTCTACGATAATTTTTGTTTTTACTTTTTTTTTTAAACTTTATTTTCTATTTACAAGTTGTAAAGATTACAGATGTTTTTCGATGATCACAATCATTACTAATAATTAATAATCAACCTTTTTCACAATAATAACTATACTAATAATATTATATTACATATTATATATATTATAAATTATAATAATAATAAAATAATAATAATTACTAATAATTAGTAATCAACCTTTTTCCAAAGATTCACTGCAAAACTCAAGTTTTGCCCAAAATGTCACTTAACCACACTCGATCCTTGTTTAAAGCTGCAGGAATTATCTCTTGCTTTTCATACACACACTGTAAAAAAATGCTCATCTGAAGAAGTCGTTTGGTCTTGTGTGGGTCTAAAATCCTTCAACGAGTAAAACTTTCACTGTATTTCAAAAACATCTCACAAACTCTTTCCCTCATTCTTCCATTTCCCATTTCCTCCTTTGCTCACCATCATTATTGAGGTCCATTTGTCTGAAGATCTTATCCGTCCTTTTCTCTGGCGTGGATTCATCCTCTGGCATTTTCATCACAGATGACACCATCTTGTAGATGGCCTGAGAGACGGAGCAACAGACACACAGTGGGAGAGAGAGAGAGAGAGATGGTGGGTGGGTGGTTGGATGGTGATGGTGGTGGTGGTAGTGGTGGNGGGGGGGGGAGAGCAAGCCAGCAGGGAACCATTAACGGTCTGCAGCACGAGCAAAAAAAATATATAACTGAAGTGGAAATAAAGTGACTGCAGCTTTCAAGGTTGCTAATAAACAAGCTTTCTAAAGTTTCCTTCATTCCCTGACATTTGTTATTCGTGATGCTAAGAGCTGCTCCTTGGGAAGTTTTCCCACAATCACCCACACAAGGTTTGAATGGCTGTGGAAGGCAGTGGCGGAGATGGGGATTGATTGTGGTGGCAGNACCCACACAAGGTTTGAATGGCTGTGGAAGGCAGTGGCGGAGATGGGGATTGATTGTGGTGGCAGGGTAGGGGGCTTACGAGCAGAGCTTACTGTATTGATCTGATACGTCTTTATCTGTTGACCAATATGAGCGCCTCCTGTCCCCTGACGGCATTAAATTAACCTCTGCGAGTGAACGAGGTATCAGCTGGCCTCAGGTGCGGATCTAAAATCAGCTTATGTGCCCAGTATATTTTCTCTATTGGGAGTATAGGGTGTAAAACTATAGACTGTGGATCAGCGTCACAGCTGCACTCTTAGAGGAGAAAATAAACCCTTTATGATTTCAGGCGTGATTGGCTGGCTCTCAGCATGTAGAAGATTACAGATTCATTCCATCAAAAACACTAATTTCAAGATAAAAAGTCATACTAGCAGCCTATTTTCAAATCCTTACCACTAGTGGGGCAAAGCCGTTATATTTGCTCTGGTCATGACTCCAGAGGAAAGGTCAAAAGGTCATCAAAATCATTAGGGTTCATTTTCTAAGGAGTTTAGTGGAAATCATGCTATTATTTTTTACTTTTACATATGGAAAACTTAAGACTATACCAGCGATTTTGCAATAAATACTATCTGCATACACATTACATTACAGCAGAATTCACATCCATTTTTCATTATGCAGGTATTAGATTACATGTTAATTCATCCTGTAAGAAGCATGATTATTCACAGCAAATTTCATAGAAATCAAACCATTATTTTTCACAAAACAAGGCCTCGGACAAATAGAAATTGTCTGGGTATCCTCTAAATGATGACCATGAATGTCTGCATCAGACTCCATGGCAATCCATCCAATAGCTGTCAAGATATTTCTCTCATGGACCCACTGATGTACCAAAATGGACAGACAGCTGGACTGGCTGACACTGTCATTCCTAAAATCTGAAGCATGGCTACAAGATTCAAAATGACAAGGTTCCCATACAGATAAAAACCCAATTTGTGTGCCAGGCCACAAAAACAAACATCTCCAGACAAAATTCCTTTGGATTTTATGTCTTCTTGGATTTATTTTCCAACTTATCATTTAATTTTGAAGAAGAAGACAAAACTAATTTGTTTCAAAGTACATCACTCAAATGAAATACACTGATTTTATGTATTATCTTTATACTCTCTCTCTCTCTCTCTCTCTCTCTCTCTCTCTCTCTCTCTCTTATTGCACAAGGGCACAATAGCCCCTCCTCCCTCATCCAGTGGCGTATAGCCTCAATGTGTTTGAAGATAATCCTGGTATTCTGCACACTCAGGGATACACTCTATTTAAATCTAACTCACTAATCCATGAAAACCCAGAAGGACACACACGCTATACGATTCTCCGTCTAGTCCACATCCACATTAAGCAGGCCTGTGAGTCTCTCCTTTCTTTCATTTGACGGTGAAAGACTTACCCTGCAGTGCCAATGCAGTTTGAATGCTCTGTGCAAACTGCTGTTTGTGCCAGTATTTCAGTCATCGCATTCATTATGTATACCTCATGATGTTTTTGCATGAGTGGTTGAGCCCTGCGGCATGCATTTAAATTAATATATTAACTTGCTGAATTGAAGTTAGCATTGATCACCTGTGCTCTGCGGTCAATTATTGTCTGTATGCAAAAGCCTATTTGATTGGGTCATCCAAATCAAATTTTCTCTAGTGGGCTTTTGGGAAACTCGATTGACCCAATGACAATAATCTCCAGCAAAGAAAACAAGTTATATTTATCCCAATAATACTATTTAAGCTAATATAAATTTAAGCCTATTTACTGTATGTTACCAATTGCATCACTTTGTTACAAAAATTGAAGTCAATGACTAAGCTTGTTTTCAAACCTATAGTCTGGTTGTCTGGTCCGAATCAATCCCTGGTTCGGTTTAATTTCACACAAAAATCTTTCAAGCAAACCAAAATATATCAATAAAAGCCATATTCACTATAAGACAGGTGCTTTTATAACATGGAATAAAAGCATAATCGACAAACATCCTGAGTCTTCATTGTTATTTTCAGCCAAGAAAGCAAAACCTCACCAGCAGATCATGTTCATGTCATAAATAAACCTCCAGAGTTAATTTGGAAGTTGACTGAGATCACTTCATTTTGTTATATCTGCACCCAAGTGTGATTTGTATTCCTGCTGAGAGGAATCCATAGGAGGAAAATGTACAGGAGTCAGATTTAACTGGACTAAACCACGTAGGTGTGCAGACATCTTAAGAGGGGTCTGATATCCTCCGCATATATGCATCATATTCAAAATCGCCATGTTAGAGATTTTTGGTCAGATAAGACTGTTGTTTGTGACCTGGACCTCTTTCTTTAGATATGAAGGGAAATCCAATATGCCTTTTAAAACATCATGCTGAGCCTGTGTCCAATAAAGTTCCCACTAGCTGTAAGACAGTGTGTATGAAATTCTTTAAAGCATCACATGAACTTCTATTTTTTTTAACTAACACATGTAACACTCTAATTCCAAGAACCTGAGATCAACCAGCCATGACCATTATTTCACAGACGTATTCTTTTCATTCCCCATTCCTAACATTTCCACTTTCTGAATAGTCCAATCGACAAAGAAAATACATTACATTAGTTTCATAGTGCAAAAACTCATGAGCCGCCTTTTCCTCACCTGTACGATCTCCAGCATCTCTTCACGGCTGATGTACCCATTTCCATCCAGGTCGTACATACTGAAGGCCCATTTCAGCTTCTGCTCCAGCTTGCCCCTTGACGTCACACTCAAGGCTATGATGAACTCCCGGAAGTCTATCGTCCCGTCGCCGTTGGTGTCAAAAGTTCTGAAGACGTGCTCAGCGAACTTGGAGGCATCACCATATGGGAAGAAATTGGCGTAGATCTTCTTGAACTCCTCCACATTCAGGGTTCCACTTGGACAATCCTTCAAGAAGCCCTAATGAAAGAAAAGGCGCTAGAAAAGGATGAAAATAAACCCTTTCAACTACTCTCTGAATCTCTGGCACCATGAATGATTGGTATGATATGAGTCCTACATTGGCAGACACCCTATTATAAATGAGCAACATAAAACCTTTTCAAAGTAACTGGAACAAGCAGGAATCAAAACTTTTTCTCTAAGAGAGCTTCTGAGTGAACAGACTGAAGAAAAGTACGTAGATTTTGACACATCTTTATCTTTTCTTGGAATCACTTTAGATAAAGCAGCAGCCTGAGAAGAAAAGGAAGTTAAAAGTCACGCCAGTCTCTGTCTTCTTTTTATAAAAAATGAAGGTCTTTCTTTTCAGTAGCATCTAAGATAGAAGGAGTGCAGGTGACAGAGTCATTGTTCGAGACAACCTGAGTTTCAGACCTTTTCTATGGGACAACTTTTAGCATGACATGTCGCCTCAAAGCAGAGATTTCTTACAAAATGCCATCAAAGACAACATAAATGGTGTAATTTTAAATGATAATGCCTCCAGTAACCACAGCTGTAAAACTGCTGAGAGCAGGATCGCTGCAGGTCAAACCGGGGTCAGGTCACAGAGGTGATAATTTAACATCTGCACCTCTAATTCAGGAAAGCTCACACAGCTGTTCCGTAGGCCTAATCCAAGCATAAGGCCATAGCCATTACATAAACACACATTCATACACACACAATAATTCATCGTCATTCATCACCGTGGCACTTCACGATCTAATCCAGTCTCTGCACCGGATTAAAAGACTGGGAATGGTGCTCGACATCACTGATTATTGCTGAATGACCTGTTGACTTGAATGAATTTGTAGAAATTGGAAGATGGAAATACACAAAAAGACAGAAGGACCATAAGACATCCAGACTGTTATGCTAAAGGCCTTTACATATCAAAGGCGAATAATTCATGCAAATATTTCACACATTAATAATATTTTTCGATCCCACGCCCTGTTAATGGAGACTTTTGCGTCAATGACGGAGTTCTGTTTGATGAAATTACGGAGTTGATTTTTTTCAGAACTAGCGCGATTTTTCCGACTTTCTGCATGCAAAGACAACACATCGGTTGTTTGCTGGTAACGTTACAATCAAAACATTCAACATGGTGGATCGCCTGATTGTTTGTGTCACAGAATGCTGTCCTGTTTGATAAAATGGACAAAAATGATAAAGACGACGAGCATAAGGACAACGTGTGGAAGAGGACAGCTAAAGTGCTTCATTATGACGCTGTCATACCATCCATTTTTCAGCCTAATATATTCAATTTTCATACATGTTACTTTACTGATAATCATTTCCCAAAGGATAAAATCGGATTTCAGCTTTCCTGATATTTTGCAAAATCTCTTAATCTTTCTAAATCAAATATTCAAGAGATACACCCACCTTAAAAATCGTTGTGTCGCCTGCTAATAGTTATGCAGCCTTATGAAGTTATGGTCATTTAAATTTTTCAATAAATGCAGGTCTTCTTTTGGGACTATATTCCCCGGTGGAGAAATACATTCACTCTGTGCTTTTTATTGTGCTTAAATGCTAAAATTACAAAACTTCAAAAAAACCTGAATATACGTGTTGTTTTGTGATGATGGATTACCTATCCCAAGAATGTTTCAAGTATCAACAAGATGATTTTAATAGCGTACCAGAATGACTGAAACCAATGGCAGTCTGGAAGGTAGGAAAAACATTTTTAATTCACCCCTTCCAGTAGTATGCTTTGGGAAATGAATGTCAGTAACATTATGTGTATGAAAATTGAATATATTGGGCTTAAACATGCAAAATGGGTGGTGTGATCCTTTAAAAGTGAGATTAAAGCAAAAACTTTAAAGTTTAGACTGGTGGTTTTTTGTTTAGAACTAAAACTGAGATAATTTGCAATCCAACTAATTACTGCAGTAATTAGCTCATGTTGTTCACTGTAGATGGAAATTCTATGTGTCCAGGATGACTGATTGGTCCAGTTTGGACATGAAGCGTTCTGGCACACGTGTGGACACTTTTGTTGGCATGAGCAGCTCTGGACTCACAATAATACACAGATACAAGCTGTGCACACTCGCCCTGTGTGTGGCGTACCTTGTACCACTCCTGCAGCTCATGGTCGGAAAACTCTGTATTCTCCCGGAGGTCCTGCAGCATCTCTGGCCGCAGCTTGCTGTTCTGTTTCCCCATGGCAACGGGATAGGATCCTTGGTTTCCTTGACAACTGCCGGGACTACAGCACGAGACAGGCCGTTTCTCAAACCTGTCAGTCAGAGTTGAAGAAACAGCAGGTTAAACAGAGAGGCGGCTGATTCGTAGTGACAAATGAGGACGACAGAAAAGGTTTGATCAGCAAACAGGTGGAACATCACTACGATCACAAAACAACAACATAATAAAAAAAGAAGAAGGCTTCAAGCGATCATCAAGCAAGATATAAAGCGAGGGATTGTCAAACTCAATAAATCCAACATTTTATTTGTTCCCAAATGACAACACAGCATAAAAACAACACAACATTTTAGTACAAACCATCATATATAATAATAGCTCTCCAGTAACTATGTTTCATATTTCTAGCATACAGTTGATGATGGATCTCAAAAGCAATGTGCATTTATTTTAATTTATATTTGTATTTGTCATTCTATTTAAGCTAAATTACCTTCATCAAGGAGGTTCTGTTTTCATTGATGTGTTGATTTGTTTGCTAATGTTATAACTCAAACAGTTATGAGATGATTTTGATGAAACTTGGTGGAAGGGTTGAGCATTTTCTTGTTGTTAAACATGTAATCGCCGGTATGTTCCTTTAAATAATCCCGAACACGGTGATGTCAGTCACCAGCCAACTGATCATGTTACAGGTTTATCTGGGCCAGCTCGGTGCATATATGCATGTGTGTCAAAAGAGTTGTGTAGCGTGTCCAGATCTCTTAATCTTCATCTCTTTTCAACTGATCTGACAGGAAATAAACATTAATTCACTGGTGTGAGGAAACCCCGCCAAAATAAGTGTCATATAAAACCACTTTGTGTTTGGGAAGACGGTAAGAACCTCTTGCTTGTTAAGCCTGTCACATTCTCCTTGTACTATGAGGCTAATTAGCTTGTGTTCGATCACTAAATTGGCTGTGTGTGTGTGTGTGTGTGTGTGTGTGTGTGTGTGTGTGTGTGTGTGTAAATAAATAAATTACAGTATCACTGGGGCTTGAACACCACAGATGAGACTTAGCTGACCTCTCTAGCCTCCCATCTGTCTTCAGGTGTGCTAGGTAATTACACCAGGAATGGTCTTTGTGTGTGTGTGTGTGTGTGTGTGTGTGCAGCATATGTGCATGTTTGTATGTATGCATGCATATAAAAGAAAACAAACGCCCTGTTTGTGTTTGTGGGTGTCTATACCCATGTGTGTATTTAAGAACGTCCATTAGTTTGTGAAGTGTGTGTACATGCTACGTACGTGTGTTACGCAGAATATTTATTCTCATACCTTGTTTTGAATCTATTACCTGTCAAGTTTAATTCCCCAAAACATTACTGGCTGAATGGGTAGGAGCTCTTCATCAGAGCCGAGTGGGATCCTCATGTACACAAAAACAAAACGCTACGTTCCATCACCTCTTTACTCAGCTAATAAAATCAGACTCGTATTAAGTCTGCCGTCCTTGAAGCATTAGAGTAAATGCTTATACTCTGACAGTAATGCCTGCAACCGATTCCCAGGCTGCTAAAGGCAGAAACTGTAGCAATCAATTAAGATTTCCTTCTTTCTGTTTGGAAAAAATGGTTAAAGCTTTAAACTCCAAGGATTAAAAAAAAAACAAAAAAACAAAAAAAACAATACAATGGTCCTTTGCCACCTGCCGTAGAAATGCAGCTTCTATCCAGATGGTGTCTAGATGTCATTTACATGAACTGCATATACTCCTTTATTAAAGGATATTTTCCATCATTTTTAGTAGTGTAATATAGTGTGGAGTCTATGTCGAACATTGTCAAAATTTCAAACTATGAGGTTGATGCTAATTGAAATACATGCAGTAAGACAAACTCACAAGTCCTGAACTGCTCTGAACATCAACGTGTAACACACCTGGTTAAAACCGTCCACAAAACAAGAAAGTGTGAGGTTAGCAAGCGTTTCCCTGGCATCAACCAGAAATGGGCTCCTCTGTAGGGAGGCCTTAAAGAGATACAACTTAAAGGACCATACCGGAGATCGTGCATGTTTGAGCCTAATATATTAAATTTTCATACATGTAACGTTACTGACAATCATTTCCCAAATCATACTACTGGAACAGTGTATTAAATCTTTTTTCCTACCTTCTAGACCACCATTGGTTTCAGTTCATTCTGGTACGCTATTAAAATCAAGTTATTGGTAGTTCAAATGTTCTTGGGATAGGTAATCCATCATCACAAACAAGACGTGTATTCAGAAGTTACATAATTTTAGCGTTTAAGCGCAATAAAAAGCATGGAGTGAATGTCTCCACCGGGGAATATAGTCCTAAAACCTGCGTTTATCGAAAAATTTAAATGACAGTGACTTCATAAGGCTGTGTAACTATTAGCAGGCAAAACATTGATTTTTAAAGTGGGTGTATCACTTGAATATTTGATTTTGAAAGATTAAGATTGCAAAATATCAAGAAAGCTGAAATACATTTTTATCCTTTGGGAAATGCTTGTCAGTAATATAACATGTATGAAAATTGAATATATTAGTCTTAAATATGCACAATTACTGGTATGGTCCTTTAAACTGAGCTGTTTTCATTCAGTGTGCACAGCAGCACCCAACTCATGTGAATCCAGGAGTCCCATGCTGTTGTCTCCAGTCTGGAGTTTGATGTGTCTCTTAGTTGTCATACACACTGCAGGGAGAAAATAAACACACATCAGGTTCGGGTAGGTACACTTTGGACCGTTGAAGTACACAGCAAGAGCAGAAGTGGATCAGTGTGTTTTTCCTGCATTTAAACATGGCAAAAGTTTCAAATTACAACCCTAAATAACAACAAGTACACGGAAATCTGTATATGTCCCCTTTAAAATGCTTTACTTTACACACTGTTATCAAAAACCATCCGTCCATCCGTCCATCTGTCCATCTGTCACCCATCCATCCATCCATCCATACACATTTCACTTGTGCAGAGTCATGGTGTTCAGGCTATAAAGGGAACATATAATGGGTTTTTTTTTTTTTTTTTTTTTTTTTTAATTTCTCCTAATTACTATAGTGTCATATAGTAGGGAGTGTGTTAAAGTTGCAAAACCTGGTTGATGCTTATAAAAATGCATCCAGTAAGCCAAACCCTTAACTGGCCCTGATTTTTTTGACTGGTGCTTTACCTTTTACAGGTTGACAGACATACCCAGGAAATATAAGGCTAGCCAATGAGTGTTTGGCCAGCCGTCAGAACAGAGCATCTTCCCAGGACGATGGCCTTAAAGTGATGGTACCTATTTTATGCCCTGAAATTGAATCTCCCTTCTCTGCCAAAATCACACTTTACTGCACAAGACACATCCCATCAGAATATCTACATTCTCTTAAACTGACAGAATGCATCTCATTTCACTTATGTGTTCTGAAAATCCATTTTTGACAGATATGTTAGCAGACAAGCTAGGTGCTGCTTATGTTTCTGTGGCGTCCACATTTGGAATTTCCATTCATATTTAGTCATTATTCAGATCCATTTCAATTCACCTCGGGGGAATTCTGTGCGTTTTGCTCTGTCCGTTTGCCACTTAGTGACCTGGCACAGCTCAATCTGGTTTGAATTTGATAAAGAAAGAGGTGAAGTGAGTCCAAAATGCTAATCAAGGATGAATTTGCAGCCATGGATTAAATCCCTTCAGGGAGTAACTGTGTTCAGCGCTGAAAATGAAATCAGCAGGTCGCATTATGAAACCTGTACTGTGTTTGTTTAAGTCGAGCAGGCAGAAAATGGACTGAGTACACCACTGTGCTTCTGATGAGTGTTTGGAGAACACACGCACACACACACACACACACACACACACACACACAACACACAAAGTACCTGCAGAAATTTATAANCACACACACACACACACACACACACACACACAACACACAAAGTACCTGCAGAAATTTATAATAGCTGCCCACACTGCCCAGTCAAATTGTCATTTGGTGAACAGTACCACAAAACAAACAGTGTGTTTTTCTGTGTGTGTGTGTGTGTGTCACAGCAAAAGCTTGGGAGAGAAAATGAGATTGAATTGAAGCGATAATGACTCCCTACACCCTCATTACACCAGCAGACAGAGGAGCCTATTACACATTTCAGCCGCAATGAATGCATAAGGTCTGCTGACGGATTCATTTTTGGGGGCATTTTCACTTTTCTTCTTTTGATTTTTTTGGGTTTTTTTTCCCATTACTTGTATTTTTAGGACACCAAACCAATTAGAATTGGTGTCCAATTTTTAGGACACCAATTAGAACAGAGCATCATGGAGCATTTGGCATGTTCTAACCAGACTGGAAACAATGTGCATCATGGTTTCAATGGGCTGTGAATTATAAGGTAAAGATGAGGTTTGAAGAAAGTCAGTATTGCATCAAGCTCCTTTAAGAAACGTCTCCTCCAGTGTGTCATTTATTGACAGATTATGTTTCACCTGAAATTTACTTGTTTGGTTTGATTTTCACACATGGAAAATGTAAAGTGAGCCAAAATATATCAACAAAACCATATTAGAAAGTTCAATCTCCTCTGGAAAAAATCAATCAGGAAGTTCACTAATTTGGGCCATAAACTAAGCAAACAACACGTCAAAAACCACACATTGCTTCAGGTTATGTGAAGAAGTGGTGCTGCCCTCACATGGCTGAAAACGGAGCTCACACTGAGCACATACAACAACATGCTGACCTCTCACATGTTAAGCAGAAAACACATTTGACAAGTTTGACACGTTATGAACTTTTCACGGCATCCATTATTTTTTGTTATAGCTAATTAAAGGTGTATTTTATTTTTAACCATGTTCAACCAACATCCTCTGATTGTAGTTCAATTAATAGATCAATAGATTGACTTGTCGTTGGGTCAGAACGAGTCCAGATCACGTTCACGCATACCATTCTGGTGTTTGTGCCCATAGTGACATCACTTCCTCTAAAGGGTCTTTGTGTGTTCACTCAGGCAAAAATGAATCGTACCAAGGCGATAACTGAACCCCAGTCCAATTCAGCTGGACTAAACCATTTAGCAGTTTTCACCACCTTTAGTAGTTTCTCATACATCAGGTGAGGGAAGGCTCTGCCAGCTAATTTCTGTCATTAGCCTCAAACATGCTATCAGTTACAACTACCACAATACCCATAATCCTTTGCAACTCAACAACTGAACTCTGATGCTGCGTTCGACAGACCTTGGAACTCAGATTTTTCCGACTTCCTACTTGGAAAAATGCGTTGGAATGGCACTTGAAGNAGACCTTGGAACTCAGATTTTTCCGACTTCCTACTTGGAAAAATGCGTTGGAATGGCACTTGAAGTTGGAGCTCTGACTTGGAAACTAGGACCAGAATTATCTACCCTGACTTCACGAGTATGACATCACTCAACATGGCAGCGCCAGTGGAAGCGAGCTTTGTGAATGGAAATGATCAGCTAAAAGGCGAATAAAGTATTTTTTCTTGCATGACATTGAAATTAAAAAGGTCAAAATATATTGCCAAATTAACTATCTAGTGTATAATAGCTGTTTGCCATTGATACGTAAGTGTGAATAATTTCAGAATATTACTTACCTGCACAAATGTTTAATACCCTGTGATTAATATCATTGTAAAACAATACAAACAGTTCTGTAATGTAACTTTACTTTAGTTAGCAGTTATTACTAAATTTATTTAATCTTACAGAATTTATTGGTGTTCAGCTATACTTTTTGTTTGCACTTGGCTGGAACGATTTGAGGTCAGAAGCCGGAACTTCCGACTGGGAAAAAACTGACTTCCGAGGTAAGTCGAACTCAGCATTGTGTAGATTTGAATTAGTTCAGTTAGGAGCCCTAATCCTGGGCAGAATAAGACCACGAAATATTTCTTAATCTTACATCTCCCTCTTTGTCAGGTAAAATGCATAATAAATCAAAATGGGAATAAAATATGAGTGAGATGAGGGCCGTAGCCAGGATTTTATGCCAGTCTGGGGTTCATACAGAAACACATTAGCTGTTCACAGGCATCTTGTTTAACCTCCATCCACCAGAGGGGGTGTTACATCATCTGTCAGGTCTCAGTGTTCTAAAAAAAATCCCAAATTGCAGAATGTGACAGTGACAGAGTGTAAACTGACAGGCGGACTGCCAGCACGCTCTACTACAACCATACAACAAATCCACCATGACCTTTTCACCGCATTTGTCACTTCCCGCACCATTTCCCATCTTGTGTTTTTTTTTCTTCAATCAGCTGTTATCTGTAAAAGCTCATTCCAAACCTTTCTGCTGGTCCAAATATCCACGCGCTACATCTGCCTGATCCCCAAAACACAAACCCTCCATCCAATCTCTCTGCACTGTCCCTTTATCGTTCATCTTCCCATCCTCAGGTATAAAACAGAAAACAGAAAATTCCTGCAGATGTGCCCTTGATCACTGTCATCATCACATGACAAGCTGAATCTGATTGGCTGTCTGAAGCATCCATATTTTCAGCAAAGTGCCTCCATGCAGAGCAGCTGATGCTGTCAAACTTTTCCAACTTTACAAAGACAATTCCTTAATCATTACATGTCTGTTTCATTTTTTGCTATCCCATTTATAGAAAACAAATGAGCACGAGCGTGCATACACACACACACACAGATACATGTTTGTAAGTACAGTGTATACATTTCCAAACTCACAGTGCCTATATACACACACAAATATGGACAATTTTTACTGTAGCATTTTGGAGTAAATAAGTCCCTTGTGCAGACATGCTATTGGGAAATTTCTCATTTTTGATCAGCCCTAAAAATTGAAATTTACGTAAGTGGTTAATAAATCTTTTAAGGTTGGATTCAGCACTTCCAGGACTATATACACAAACATTATGGACAATTTGTACTGCAGCATTTTGGATTAAATAATTTCCAAAGTCCCTTGCGCAGACATGTGATTGTTAAAATTTCTCATGTTTGATGAGCCTTAAAAATGAGAAATTTTCATAAGTAGTTTAAAAAACTTTCATGGTTGGATTCAGTACTTCAAACACAACACATTATGAACAATTTTTACTGCAGCCTTTTGGAGTAATGAATTTCCAAAGTCCCTTGCACAGACATGCAATTGGCAAATTTCTCATTTTTGATCAGCCCTAAGAATTTAAATTTACATAAGTAGTTAATAAATCATGGTTGGATTCAGCACTTCTAGGACTATATAATATAGATACATATGCAGAAAAAAAAATTAAACTTGAATAAAAAAATAAGGGTCAAACATATATAAAATATATCATATAATCAAAAATATACTGTATATATCAAATAATATTACAATTTTGTTTTGAATACTTTTGCATATTTATATGCAAAAGTATCCAAAATATATGCCACTACTGATATAATCCTGATTAACCAATAATTACCAAAAGTATTGGCCCAACTTATGTATTGTCAGGTTTTAGTATCTATGCAGAGAAAATGAAACAATTCTCAAGTACGTTTGAAACTGCTGCCAATATCTCACATTTATTATAACTGTACCTCTGAAACTCCCTTTAGAGCATCCTAGGACACAAAAATTGTCCACTCTAAGCCAGATTAATGAAAAGCCTTTATGTGAGCAGGTTTCACTGCAGGTTTTACTGACTGTTGAGTAAAATCCTTCCACATATGGTTTCTGTGGGCAGCCATGTGAAATCAGAAATAATAAAAGCATATTGACTAGCTGCAGCCAGGGAGGTGCCTCCATCATACTGGGTGAGAACAACCTGCCAATATGAGAGTTTTAATAAAAGACCTATTGTGTCAGCCTAACTTTCCAATAAATTGGGTGAGAATAGAAAGAAGATGGAGATGGAGAGAGGGACACGGGGAAAGTCAGAGTGAGATAAGCCCACTGTCCAGTTTAACATTTCAGAGTCTGTTTCTTTCCTGAATGATTAATATGTTTATAAAATGAGAAAATGCCACCTTCATCTCGCCTGCCAACAGCACAGTCATTAGGCAGGGAGATGGAGAAGAAAATGAGTGGATAGAGATAGAGGAGGAAGGGAGGTGGGGTGTCGAAGTGGAATGTGGCAGTGGGATAAAGCAGACGGAGCTGGTGCCACATGAAAAAAAAGCTACAGATCAAAAACTGACAGGAACCATTGATTTTTTTTCCCTTCACTCGAATGTTTTCAGCCAGTTGTCTCCCGTTGCTTCTGAAAGAACAGCAATCTGAGAGGCCACCTGAGACAGCGGGCAGCTTCTACTTTTCATCCATATTTCTTTTCTTTCCCCCCCTCCTGCTATTCATATTTTCATCCACCCTTGCAATTTCCCATAATTTCCGCTCTATAATTTAGCATTTATTCCACAGCAGCTTCCATCCTGGGACCATATAGCTTTTCTCCTTGTCTGCATTTTCTCTCTCAATTTGTTTTTTTTTTTTCCACTTTCTCTTCACTTACAGTGATATATGCAACTTTTCACGTTGAGACATAATGTGAGAAATGCAATTTGTCACCTAGGTAATGAACTGTATGTGCAATACGGTTCATTACCTTGGTGACAAATTGCATTCATCAGCCTTGCAACACACCTTGCACAGGTGTGTTGCAAGGCTGATGGATTGCACAGAAGTTACAATACGGTCACATAGTAACAGCTGCGAGCAGCGACATCATCAACTTTGCTAGAAAAATCTCCATCAACACTGTTTTCTGTTATTTATCTCTTTAAAAAAAAGGGGTGGATGGCATTAAATGGATTATCTGTTTTAAGCAAATCTCAGGTGTACTGCACAAGAAAATGGTCTGTAACAATGTGAGGTAAACTCAGCTTATTGCTAATTAGCTAAACATAAAAAAACAACTGCATGGTCCTTTAAGGCTCCATTTATATACCCTTCAAACTTTAAGCAGTGTGGAGGACAGAGGAAGGATTGTTGAGGATCCAGCCAACATAAGAGAGAGAGAGTTATTGAAAGAAAACACATTTATGGAGTAGTTAAAAATAAGAATGAGGCCTGGTCCTTAGTGTGGAGCTCTCTCCTGCTCGGCTCAGTTTTCAGAGCATGTCCAAATCTTTATAATTGCTCTCTGCTGAACAGGAAAACCACGATCATGTGTACTCGCACATCACGAATATAGTAGCCTGGTCTGTGCTAGAATCTGCTGTTTCTCTTATTTCAAACGAGAACTTGATAAAGCAGCATTTAAAGGTCATACAAGCTCAGAAGGCAAATAGCTTAAGGCTAATGATATTCATATCAGAGAGAGAGAGAGAGAGAGAGAGAGAGAGAGAGAGAGAGAGAGAGAGAGAGAGNTTTTTTTTTTTTTTTTTAAATGAAAGTCAGAGAAATATCTTCTAATGAAAAAATAATACTCAGGAGGTTTTTCCACAATAAAACTCAGAGAACTGAAAAGGATTTACTCTGTTCTCTGCTTGCTTTCCCAGCTTATGAAAATATTGCACAACTTTGAAGCCCACACTAATGCAAATATCTGAAAGTTCCTCTCATGTTTCTTATAATAAATGACAAATGCTGCCACAAGGCCTGAATGTGAGGAAAACTGATATTCCAGAGGACATATTCTACTGATTTTCATGCTCTTATTTTTATTAAGGGGGTTATTTTGAAACTTTACAATGATTTACTGTGTAAAACAAACAAACAAACAAACAAACAAAAAACATATTAACTGCTTTTACTGTCCCTTGCTGCAGCTCAGCTGTGCACACTGAGTGAAAACAAAAAAAAAAATAATTTAAGTACTGTCTCTTTAAGGGCTGGAGCCAATTACATACATGGACTCTGCAACACAGATGCTGGCCAAACATTTGCTTGCTAGCCTCCTATTTGATGGGTATGTCTCTTCATGTTACATGTTGATGTAAACATGTTACAGAAGTAAAGGACCAATCAAAATTGAAGTTTTCAGAGAAGTTCAGGAACTACAGGTTTGTCTTATTGGAAGCAAAAGTGTCAACCTCAGGTTTTGCAACTTTGCAACAATAATTAACACGTACTTCCTGCTAATTTGTGCTATGACATGAGGGGGAAAAATCAGAATATGACCCCTTTAAAAAAAAATATCTCACATCATTACTTTTACTAGAGATAATAAAGGACCATACCAGAACTTTTTCCATGTTTGAGCCAAATACGTGACTCAGTTTTCATACACGTAACGTTACTGACAATCATTTCCCAAAGCATACTACTGGAGTGATGAGTTAAAAATGTTTTTCCTACCTTCCAGACCGCCATTGGTTTCAGTTCATTCTGGTACACTATTAAAATCAACTTGTTGATACTTGAAACATTCTTGGGATAGGTAATCCATCATCATGAACAAGATGTGTATTCAGGTTTTTTTTAGAAGTTACGTAATTTTAGCATTTAAGCGCAATAAAAAGCGTGGAGTGAATGTATGCCTCCACCGGGGAATATAGTCCCAAAAGAAGACCTGCGTTTATAGAAAAATCTAAACGACTGTGACTTCATAAGGCTGTGTAACTATTACAAGCAAAGCATCAATGTTTAAGGTGGGTGTGTCACTTTAATATTTGATTTAGAAAGATTAAGAAATTTTGCAAAATATCAGAAAAGCTGAAATACGGTTTTATCCTTTGGGAAATGATTGTCAGTAACCTTATGTGTATGAAATTGAATATATTAGGCTCAAACATGCAAAATGGATGTATGGTCCTTTAAGTAAACCAGTCTAACCTCTAGATTTTATGTAAACTACACTAGCAGGTGTGCTTTTGTGGAGAAACACACCTGTTTTGAAATCCTTACATTAATTTACATTTGCAAACTTGCAGAACCTCAAGTTTTGCAACTTTGCAACAATACTTCCTACTGTATTACACACTATAGAGTGAGGAGGAAAAACAAAAATCATAATATGGCCCCTTTAAAACTATCTCATATCCTTACATTATGATAAATATTATGTAAACAGGTGTGTTTTAAATGGAAAAATACACCTGCTTTGAAATTCTTAGAGTAATTTCCATCGTCGCTTCTTGAAACATCACTGATTTGAATATTATGAAACACACTGTAGGTTTTGCTGCAAAATCATAAACTCAGAGTGACTATCTTTTCCATGCAGAGAAAACAAAGATATTTATTTATTTTACGTGACATGTAGTTACATGGACAGAATGAGTCAAACTATTCCATCTGCAGACTGCACTGAAATGAAACAAAGATTGATTTTTCATAATTGCATATAAATTATTAACAGCATGAGCTTTCACTGCAAACGGCTTCGACTGTGGTAAAACCTTTACTTCTTTTCAAAAGCAAAAAACATCCTTTATAGACCTATACTTCAGACAAAAGAACTCCAGTCTTGCTAATATTCTCGGCGACTAGGGAACATTTCAGGGATTTAATAAGTACCTCCAAGTTTTTAGTCTCTAATTATAGTTTAATGCTACATTTTAATGTCACCAAATTACAATACTTAGAACAAAGAGATTATCATCATTCCAATAGCTTTTTGGACAATTGAACACAAACAGCTGTCTCCTTTCCCAAATGAGCAGTTTCACCTCGCTCCCGCGTGGGGCCAGCAGCACGTAAAACTGGCTAATGGAACTTTAAGACACGCACACACTTCCTGCTGGCACGGCAGGACCACAGCGACAGACCTCTTTTCATGAACGCAGACCTCCAGCTGGGAGGAGACTGACCTCCTTTATAAGGCATCTGCTGGAGAGCGACGCTATTTCCATCTGGGTCACAAAGACAAGGAGTTCACATCCTTCCAGAAATAACAGGTGTGTGTACGTGATGGAGAGCTTGACGCGAACCAACCTGAGTCCAACATATGTTCACCGCTTCCTCTAGTCGCTTGGGTCCTAAGCAGGCACAGACAGATCAATGACTGACTAATGCAGGTGAAGTATTGCATCTCCTTGCAAGTCGGTTAGTGATAATAGCTTTCTTGGCACTGGATGGTGCTCTCATTCCCCCCAAGATAAAGACGCTCTCATAGCGGTTGAACAGGGAGACATGTTTCTTCCTGGTGCTGAGGTTTGAGTATAGAGATGTTTTAAGACTTGCCTCACAGACACGTCCTCCCTGCTTTCAAATCAGCCAAAGCGCTTGCCACAAGTGTTTGCTCAGTATCTTCATCTAATGATGTCCTCGACCACAAAAATCCTCTTTGACTAATTAAATTTTAATACACATAGAGCAAATATGCACAGGCAAACACTCATTAAAGCTAGCTGATATCACAAGAAAGAAGAGTACATTCATTTATATAATTTTTTCAGGAACTAGGACTTGTGAAAAGCCTCCCCGCAGCTTTTATGAAATATTTACACAAGGAAACTCATCTTCACAGTCAGTAGCGCAAAATTCACTATGTAACCAGCACACATTCATAAATCAGTTCATCTTCATAGCTTTGTAGCCCACATTAGCTTCTCTCAGCATGCAACAGCAAAGCATGTGCTATGTATGCTAAACAATACTGTACATTATCATTTAATAATAGCAAATATACATCATGAGGCCTTTCTTGTGGGAGGTGGACAAATAGCAATAAGCACACACTGGTGGTTTAGAATTGAGTTGCACGACTTCGACTCAATTCGGACTCAAATCACGAATTTGCTGACTTGAAACTTGACTTTAAATGAAAAAAAGACACCGCTGTCTTGTGCCTTCACTTGGACTTGATACTTTTGATTCAAAAAGACTCGATGCTTTCCCCACACCACAGATTTACAAATTATACATACAAATGTTACATTTTTATAGTCATATACAGTATATCATCAAATTTTATAGTTTATCTAGAAAGTTATACAAATTATAAAAGCATCCACAATGTGTGTATAGAGCACATTATGACTTGTGACTTGACTTGCTAGCACTGACTTGTAACTTTTCTCTTTTGACATGGGACTTGAGGGACATCACTTGAGACTTACTTTTGACTTGCAAAACACACACACAAACACAGTTTCTGTAAATGGACTGGCAATTCCCTGTACCGTATACTCATGAATTAAATGTATAGTAATGGCATAGGAGCAGCATCCACAAAGACATTCCCTGGCTAATGGCTAACGGCTAATGGCGAAGACACAGCAGCTTAATGTGTTAATCATGTTTGATGGAGGCGTTGAGGCGACCATTTGTTTGCGACCAATTCTTTGGCAGCCATTGCTCTGAGAAAGTCTTGTGTTTGTCAGCATATGACGTAGGTCAGCGCCGCATCTATCCGTGCGTTCACAGCAGGGGAGGACGGCCTCGCTGTGGCACACCATGTGTTTGTGTGGGGGTAACGGCCAGGTTTGCGGTGATGACGAGCCAAATGTCTGCACAGTTAGTGCATCAAAGAGAGACAAGCTATTCTACTTGACGTGAGGCTGAGAGAAGATAATGGATATCAAAGGTATCTTCGCTAAAGATGAGGACTGAGAAAGGCGAGCGAGGAATGAAAAGAAGAACCATGTCAGTGAAAGAGGAGAGCAGGTCAATAAAAGGAAAGGAGAGATTAAACAAAATGTGAGAAATAGTCAGATGGATAATTAATGCCACTTTCTCTTCGCTCCTTCCCTTCACCAGTTTATGTCTCGCTATCTGTTCTCTGCAGCACCGTGACCTTCAGCGAGTGTGTAATTCTAGCAGAGGGCCTGAGCACAATAATATATGAAAATCCATACTATCTGCTCCACGCTTAGTGAACCGAAGGCTCCGCTGCTGACAGGCCGAATCATTGCCCTCCTCCCAGATGTCTATTATATCAGCAGCAGTTTCGCTCCCAGGGTGGGAGACATGGCCACAAGTCAGATCTTCTCCCACACGGAGACGACCTGAGCAGCTGAAACAGTTACATTTCAAGAGCCAGAATCCAGTCTTTGAATTGAAGACATGTTGGCTCTTATCTCAGCAAAGATACTCCTACATTCTCTCAGGAAGCTAAAACAAATGATCCTGCTCTTGTGGGGCTTGCTTACCTAAGATCCAAAACAGGAATCAATACTTGAGGGAGGTCTGACGGTATGATCAATGACTATAGGGCCATGTATTGAAACTTAATACCAATCACATCTGTTACTATTGATTGGAAGACATCAAAACAGCACCAGAATCATCCAAAACCTTTTTTTTTTTTTTTTGCAAGTGCAATTCATACTCAAGAAAATGGTCAAATTCTTATAAAAATGCAGCATGTTACATAAAATTTACTCTAAATTAAGTGTTTCCTTCCATTAAGCAAATGTCTTTAAAAAAATAAAATACAACATGAGAACATACATTAATTTGACATTAAAAAAAATAAGTATGCACGAAAAATATATCCAGTAATACCCAATCATACCACGAGTGCACCCATCCATCCATTCATCCAACCCAAACCATAATGTAAACAATGTAAATGTACTGTAAATTAATTTATGCACACATTAACATCTGTGATAAGGTACAGCAACCATACAGCTGCTGGATAATCCGCTGGATAAACTAAGGATTATAACGAGATTATTAGAGAGCTTCTCACCAATGACATGCGTGCAAGGATCCTGGCACGCACGAGCATGCGCCGTCCACAAAGCAGCGTGGTGAATGATGACACTGAGAGATTGAATAAATTGTAATAATAGGCCAGAATCTTACAAATTGCAATTTTCCCAATAGAGTCACAAGGGACATTGCTTGGTTTCGTAGAAATGCAATTAGCCTGTTACTAGAGCAAAAAAAAATATCGCAGCGAAGCCTCCCATTGACAAAATAATTGACATTGTGTCTGGAAATCTGACCCCTAAGCCTACAGCTATGACACCCCTCCCCAGGAGGGTCAGAAGTGAAGCTATTCCTGCTGCTGAGGTGAAGGTGAGTCCTGATATAGCTCTATCCTCAGCTGCAATCGATCTGCTGACACCCTACACCCATCTTCCCAATCCTCTCATTTTGCCTCTCCTTTTTCCTTTTCTTTCATTCTTCATCTGTCTCTCTTCCCCTCTAAAATGTCTTTGGCATCAGTTTATCATTCTCAACAGCCCTTGATCATTGCTTAATGCCTCGGGGCCTGCTTCCTTCTGCATGAAATCCATTGGTATCGCTGCTCTAGATCTTTCCATCCTGCTCCTGCAGATGCACATGTGGCAACTGAACCTCTAATGTCCGGCTCTTTGACCTTTCTCCTCCTTACGAAACTACCCAAAAAATGGGTTCAGGTGTGATGTGTCATTCTAAGATTCATCGGTGTTGCCGTGTCCCGGTTTAGTGAAAAGGTAGGGTAAAGAAAACGGAGGATCGAGAGCATGATGAGACACTCGCACCGT
Source organism: Lucifuga dentata (assembly GCA_014773175.1). NCBI lineage: Eukaryota > Metazoa > Chordata > Actinopteri > Ophidiiformes > Bythitidae > Lucifuga > Lucifuga dentata. The sequence continues at coordinate 113,807 of VXCM01001742.1, forward strand.
GGTTTAAATGTGCATTCACTCCTCAAGCTTGTGTTACAAATGCATATTTATCAGATTTTTTCATTTTCATTATCATGTCTGAGCTTGAAAGCTTGAGGTTAGGTTTACTTGTAGGTCTGGTGTAAATGATATTGTAAGGACTAGTTAAACAGGACACGGAATCAAACCTCTTTCCTTTCAACTCGCCGACAGTATCATGTTGCCTGGAAGTGAATTGTCCCACGTGCACCAAGCTGAAAGTGTTACTGTGCTGCTTTTTGAGCTCTCCAAGGCTCTGAAAAGGGGAACATCCCTTTAAAGGCCTCAAGGGTGAAGGGCTTTTGAGGCACCGACAATATTTTAGCTCATGTCCCAGAGCAGCTTGCTGTATTGAACACACTCACAGCCACGTGCAGGGATCTCACACACACACACATACACCTACTCACACTGCAGGGACACACACCTCCCCTGGTGAAGATTGTAATTATTCTCCCAGCATCCACTTCCTTCCTTTGTTGCTGGAGGCAATTATGCTGTTATTCAGGTCAAGTATCACATTTATGATGAGACAGGAGAAAGATAGACTGCTAATAGTATCACTTAGTTTTGGCAAGATGTGGCTCCTATCATACTTTTCTAATCAAGTCCAAATTGGAATTAAAATAAAAATCACTATAATGCAGAGTAGTGTTTCAACAAAATTGAAATCTTTTTGGGAGTATTAAGAACTAATTCCTAAGGCCAGATTTATATTTCACTTGTGCTTCATGTATTTCATTTACATTTCATCAATTATGCATACACTTCCACCTGCAGTTGCTACGGTGATCATGAACATTTGAGCCTAATATATTCAATTTTCATACATGTAACATTACTGACAATCATTTCCCAAAGCATACTACTGGAACAGTGAATTAATTTTTTTTTTTTTTCCTATCTTCCAGGCTGCCATTGGTTTCAGTTCATTCTGGTTCTCTATTAAAATCATCTTGTTGATACTTAAAACATTGTTGGGACAGGTAAATCATCATCATGAACAAAATGTGTATTCAGGTTGTTTTTAGAAGTTATGTAATTTTAGTGTTTAAGTGCAATAAAAGACACGGAGTGATCTGATCTAGGGAATATAGTCCCAAAAGAAGATCTGCGTTTATCGAAAAATTTAAATGACTGTGACTTCATAAGGCTGTNAATATAGTCCCAAAAGAAGATCTGCGTTTATCGAAAAATTTAAATGACTGTGACTTCATAAGGCTGTGTAACTATTAGCAGATGAAACATCATTTATTAAGGTGGGTATTTCACTTGAATATTTGATTTTGAAAGATTAAGAGATTTTGCAAAATATCAGGAAAGCTGAAATACAGTTTTATCCTTTGGGAAATGACTGTCAGTAATGTTACATATAAAAATTTAATATATTAGCCTCAAACATGCAAAGTGGCTGGTATGGTCCTTTAATGTTGTACAAGGTGGGTGTTTAAAGGAAAGTGAACTGGAGGGAGAGACAACATGAATATGGCAGCACAGGTACTCGCACAATGAAAAATAAAGCATTACTAACATGAATATTACCTGTTTTGTAGCCTGAATTAAACTTATCAGATCATATTCTGCGTCAATGCTGCAATCTAAGCTTTTTGGCACTCTCAAACATATATTACTGAAATATGATTTCAGCCTTTGGAAAATGATTGTCAGTATAGTAACATTATGAAAATTGAATATATTAGACTCAAACATGCATGATCCTTTAAAATTTACTTGTGTACTTTATGTCAATCTGGAGAATTAAATACTATGTCCATCAGGGGGCAGTGTGAGATCCAAAACATTAAATCGTCTCTGGTCGGTACCAGAATGCCATAAAAACTACTTCGGATTTTGCTCAACAACGTAAAATAAAGAAGGTGACAATCGAGGACATCCACATTTTACTTACAGTATCTTATTCAAATGAAAGAAACAGCAAAAGTGGCGACAACGGAGATGGTACGTGAGGCCTTTAAATGAATCCGCCATGCTTGATTATGACCAGAGTTCATTTTACAGCCCCCTTGATTTGTATAGGAATTGCATCTTGGAAATATGTAGCATTAATTCAAAGGACATGCACAACTAGCTCTTCAAATGAATGCAAAACACACCTGGCAGACATCTTACATATAGCTCATGTCACGTATAACCCTGGTCTAAGCTGATGTAGGTCTGATATTTCATCACAAACACTACATCACACTATCATTCGTTCCTTCACATTGTTCCCAAGAAGGAAGTCTAAGTGGATTTGATGCAGGGACCAGAGTTGACGGTTTAATGACTACAATCTGAAATTTTGAAGGATATAGGCAGGACAGAAGAAAAGAGGTGGTGTTATGGTGGAGAAAGCAGAGGAGAAAGAGGTCTGATTATGTGCTTGTTGAGAGATGGGGAGGTGAAGCGCAGAGGCAGAGGCATCAATCTTTTCCAGCTGCTTGATGGAACACACACACACACACTGAGGACAAGGTTACGACCCCTCTGACGTCCACGCTTTGTCTCCCTTTGTCCTTCCTCTTTTACTCCTTCTCTCTCTCCTCTGCTACTCTACTTTTCACATCTCTCCTACACAAAAATGATCACCCAGAGAAAAACACCAGCGAGGGTGGTTGTNCTTTTCACATCTCTCCTACACAAAAATGATCACCCAGAGAAAAACACCAGCGAGGGTGGTTGTCGATCCCATCCCCCCACTACTCACTACTCCAGCACTAACACACACACACAAACACTGATCACACATCCGTCTCAGGGTGTGACTCACATGCTGAATGAATCTATAAAAATAACTACGATTTGGGTGGCGTTTGTGTTTACACATCATATGTGAGTTGTGGGTGTAATTTTGCCACGCTGCCTCACTTTCACACAGACAGAATTATGAAAATTGAATGAAGATTTTACAATCTTTGCGCTGTTACTTTGCACTGAATATCAAATCCTGTCATCTATATCACGTTCTTGGAAACTCCTCTTGCTTTGTTCACTAATTTGGATTTGGCTTTATCTATAAAGTGACATAAGGGTTAGGGTTCCACGACTGCCAAGGGTTCGATTTAGTCCAAAAACAGATTTGATGGTATTAAAAAAAAAAAAAACCCTCAAAAATGAATTAATATCTCAATCTATTTCTGTATTTCTAATTCTGTAATTTCATTTAAAAAACTTATTAATTTAGTTATTTATAGAGCTACACAGAAGTGGTTTGCCAGTACATGTGCAAGCCCTGAAATTAAAATACACATGGCAGCTCGCCTGTAAAGACACCTTTGCATATGGAGCAGAATGAGCAAAAGACATCAAATTTTTGAAACTTTTGCTGGTAACAGATGGAGCAGCAGTAAACATCAGAACATACAATAGATTTGTGCCCAAAGGGTGGCAACTGCAGCACACACATATAAAAAGTGTTCATCAAGCTGTACTGCAACATGTTGAACTGTGTTGTCATGTTATTGGGCTTCTACTTGCGAAACACAGGAGCATAAAATGACACAGTGACACATACAATGAGCACAGCATTTCCTTTTTAAAGTTAGAGAAGTTTGATAACATTCTTTGGTCTGTAAAAGTGGAGGCACTTTGCTGAAAATATGAAATGGAGGCTTTTGCCAGTCAATCAAATCCAGCCTGTCACATCTGATGACAGTGTTCGACAGCACATCTGTTACAGGTAAAAGTGCTTTTTTCCCAACGTGCTTGATACTGGAAACATTTTTGCAGCTCAACTTCCTCAGACTGCAGCAGGAGAAGCCGACAGCTGGTAACAGTGTAAAGATTTGGCTGAAAAGAATCATGTGCAGCCCCGGTTATTTATGTTCGGTTTGTTAATTTATGTGTGATGTGCTTAGAAAATTTAATTCCCTCAATAAGTTTGGAGGTGGGTGGGCAATTTCGACATCTGCTTAGGTCCCCCAAAATGTTAGGGCTGGCGCTGTATCTGTGCATTTGAAATTAGAAGCGTTGGGTGGTGAGAAAACCAGGAAGTAGCTTGCCTAAAGGTCACATCATTACTTTAATATAAGACAAAAGAGGCTCCTCTCTGATATACTTACATAAAGAGGATTCAGCCTCTCCTTTGCATTCTCAGAAGCATAATCTAACACTTGCTTACTTCATGTAAGCAAGTGTTACTCAAGAACTTCTCTTGGTTCTGGGAAGATTTGATCGAAGTTTCACTTGTTAATGTCAAAGTTTTTAACAGGAGAAGTGGGAAAAGGGAACACAATGTTGAAAATACACAAATGTGGCTCAAAAGTCTTGCGAATTTCCAAATAAGACAGAGGCATGCAGGGTATGGTATGCTGGGAGGTGGAAAAAGCTTGGGAAACAGCCCAAATCTCATGCTTCAGGAAAAGGGGGGGTGTGATTAGAAATATAAGCCATCCAGATTCACCACATTATAGCTGCCTCGCTCTATATGCTGTGTTGGCGATGAAGAAAGAGAAAATATCTAAAAATACCCAGCGCACCCTTACTTTTGTTGGGAAAGCAAAAGGCCAACTCAGCGAGAAGTTCCCCTTCATGATGCAAAGATCGAGGCCCGCAAGCTGCAGGGTGGCGCTATCCCACAATGTATTGCTGTGACTTGTACAGCAGAGGCATGCAGTGCCTGCTCTGGGCTTGTTTAGGAAGATCACACGTTCAGACATCTCCTTGCAGTGTTTCTTATGCTCTCGCTCTACATCCTCTGCTTTTCCCGCAGGCTTTTGCTGTGAAGTTCACACATCAGCGAGCAAGAATCACAACTAACTGATATCACCAATACTGTGGAATATGAATGATACAACCGAGATTCTCCGCCATAAATTCTGTGCTACAAGTTAACCCTTTAAAGGACCATACCAGCAATTTTGCATGTTTAAGCCCAATAAATACTACCTGCAAAATTTGTGTAAAGGTGAAGCAGTAAAAAAAACATACCATTGTGGATTTGAAACTTAAAGTAAAGGTTATAGAAAAAATCAAGAGTTTAAGTGATTAAAGGCACAAAATTAGTTCTAAAAATCTAGTTTTTACAACATCAACATGTGACAACATATGCTCTTACTTTTTTTATAAGGGTCACTTAAGGGTCAAGAAGAAACATTTCTGCTATGGAAAAGTTATTTCCTTCTAATGTTTTTTTTTTTTTTTTTTNTTTTTTTTTTTTTTTTTTTGAAGGAAATTTCTGAATGATTTTACTGCTTCGTGCCCTTAAAAATAATTCCAATGAAACATTCTGAAACTCTACTCTTTGATTGGACCTCCTGTGATGTGGGGTTATAAATACGGTAGACATTGCTTCATTTTTATGGATTCAATAAGTAAGTAAGTAAAATTTATTTATATAGTACCTTTCAAGAGCCGAAGTCACAAAGTGCTTCACAATAAAACAAACAAAGAATAAATTCTATAAAATAAACAGCAAGGCAACAGACAGGAATAAAGTGCAGACATATATAAAACACAACAAAGTGCTACTCAAAGGCGAGGCTGAAAAGATGAGTCTTCAGCTGCTTTTTGAATGAGAATGAATGAGTTCAAAGATCTTAAATTTGAAAGGAGACAGTTCCAGAGTTTGGGGGTCATGACTGCAAAAGCTCTGTCACCTTTAGTTTTTAGCCTGGACACAAGGACAGACAACAGGCCCTGATCAGAGGACCTGAGAGTTCTACTGGTGACATAAGGCTGTAAAACTTCAGATGTAAGAGGATTTGGCCATGCAGAGCTCCGAAAATGAAAACCAGAACCTTAAATTGGACCCTGAACTTAATGCAAAGTCAATGATTCAGATGCCTAAAAGGGTCTGGAATCACTGTATATCAGCAATGCCTCTGCTATAAATGATGCAGCCTGTTTTTCCATAGAAGAGATGACAAAAGCCAATCAATAAGAATCGTGTGAAAATGTTAACACAATCGCCACTTTCAGCTCTGGTCCTCCTTATCTCCCACCCACTATCTCTCCTTCTTTCTGCTTTTATCTCTCTGCCTGACAAACTCATTCATCCCCTTTTCCTTTCCTCATGCCTCTCTCACTCTCCATCTGTTTTTTTCCCTCTGTAGTTAATGTGTAAGCGACAACACGGATACGACTTAGAGGAACAGCTTGGAGAGCAGCACAGCACTCTGCGCTGTGACACATTTACACTCTTTTCTTTAAGGATCTGCCATAAGTAAACAACATATTCTGTTTACAACTGACAGCCAGGATAGGTGCTTAGTTCATGCTGTGAGAAACCTGTATAAGACATTTAGGATATTCTGATAAACGTGGGATGCAGACATGCGAATATGATATCCTTTTGACTTTACTTTTCACTGTGGCAGAGGTGGGTAGTAACACATTCCATTTACTCTGTAACTTTTTCACAAAATTGTACTTTACTGAGTAGTTTTATTGCAGGATACTTTTAACTCATACTTGAGTATATTTATGAAGAAAAAAAAATGCTTTTACTCCATTACATTTGGTCGCACTCTTTGCATTACTTTTGATTTCATCCATTTGAATTCAGTCACGTTCCATTTTTCTCTCATTGTCAGACACTCACTGTCTGCTTCAGCTCTGAAGTAGCCACGCCCCCACCCTCCATTTCCATGATTTCACCTGGAGCAGAACAGTTATGGCAGAATCAACAGCAGGAGGTTTAGAAGAGGCACATCCCTGGCCACACATTCAAATGCTGTTTTCTTTTCAGTCTACCAGAAAGCAACAGCTACATAATGCATTGCGTCTTTGTCGCTAAAAATGTGACATTTCAGCTTCTGAGAATCAACATGGAAACAGAAAACATGTGGCGGTAAGCTGCAATGTTAACTACTTAACTAGCTGCTGCTGCTAATGCTAACTCAAGTTTTCCTGTTCTACTCTGAGTAAATTCATGAAGCTAACCTAGCTAGCTGTCTTGACCAGAATTGTCATTTGTTATGTGGTAAATATTTGATTTATTACTGTCTACTGTTTCTTTATATGATATGATTTGGATTGTATTAGAAGCTACATATGGCTACTTTTCATTTTTTTTTCCTCAGACGAGCACTTTATAGCTTGTTGATTATTCTAAAGAATAAACTTGATCAGAGTTACTCAATACTCAAGTAATCTTTTTAATAGATACTTTCTTACTCTCACTCAAGTAATTATTTTGGTGACTACTCTTACTTATACTTGAGTCACTATTATCATAAAGTAACAATACTTTTACTTTAGCACACTTTCTGGCTACTCAACCCACCTCTGGACTGTGGTCCAAACATGGTGAGAAGTCAAGTCAATTCCACGTCCATGTCTGGAGCGACAGAGACAATGAAACTGAAAGACAGCAATACTCTCAGTTGTGTGGATGATAAGAGTAATGGTGATTTATTTGATGTTCTAAAAATACAAATTAGATCACGACAGACAGTTTACAGCAATCAATCAAACATACAACAATGGCTAACAAGAGCCAGCCAGTTTCAACACGCCTCTAAGTTGTTTATCTTTAGATTTAAATTATGATGAAAGAATTATTAAATATTAAACTGTGATGAAATGATGCCAGAACATTTAGTCAGCTAATAAATGTGGATATGAGCATTCTATGATCACATGCACCTGAAAGCATCATCACTGATGATCTGGGATTAAAGTTAAATAAGCAGTAATGAGTGGAAGTGTTGGTCAATTAGTCCTTAAACAGATTCCATATAAATTACTTTCGCTAATTAATCTATTCTTGGCCTGTAGGTGGCAGAAAACACACATATTATTGCCTTGTGGATAATTTGTCAACAAACTCTTACCTACTCACACATTCACCAGATACTGAGCAACATTAGCAACCCACTTTTCTGTCTACCTAATGAATGTAAATCCAATGTCCACTTGCCTTTTAGCTCTATTTTAGTTTCAGCCAACTTCTGAGGCAAATTTATATCATTATCTGAAATGCATTTGATGTTGGGCCGGTAGTGTATACAGTCGACTTATCAGAGCTTTTTAAGGGGAACAGCTGCCTTTTACTACTGGAAACAGGGTTGATGAGAGCAGCTAAGACTCAATTATACAGTAAATGTGTTGCTATAAAACTAAAACAATGAGCTAAAAGAGGCTAAAAGCTCAGCAGGATCATTTTCTGTGGGTTTGTCACTATTAGGGACCCTGCTGATCACTATTGCTACAGGCCTTGTTGCCCAATTCTTATGTTTTGGTTATATCAGATTTTTTTGCACAGTGCTTTTACATTTCCTTTATTAAGTGGCTCATATCTGATAAGTATATTTATATGGTTTAGACCTAACAACCCAGGTGGGCAAGAGGTAAAAAAAAAAAAAAAAAAAAAAAAAAAATTCAAATGAGGCAGAAACAATGTTGGCAGATAAAATGACAGAAGAATCAGAGCACTTGTTGAAGCTTGGGTGTGGGCGGTAATGACTGTTGCTATGTCATTCATATGCAGATAAAATATGAGTATCGCATTTTATGAGTTCGAATGGCAAGGAATTTCCAATCTGTGTTTTGAGACACAAGTTGCACTGGCAGATATCCAAACTATATATTAGATTTATTTCCAGATAAGAATGTGGCCCAGATCTGAGAATATCTGATTCCATGTTTTTATTTTTTTTAACTTGCATGTTACATACCCTATATGATTTACATGTGAGCAAAAAAATCGAGATTGTATCACTCGTCTCTGGTGGATGAGAGACCACAGCATCTCAAGCAACTGTTACTAAGCTTCCCTTGAGCAAGGCACTGAATCCGTCATATAGACGGATTCAGTGCCTTGAATCCGTCTATATGACTGAAGATACATACACAAGCATGAGCACTGGGCTGAAATGCTGTTGGCTTGTGCAAAGTCGAATTTACACACAAACATGAGAAACAAAAGAAAATGTAGCCTTGTAAGAGCATCGAGCTGTGACCCAACAGCCAGACAGCAGATTTAATTGAACAGGTCTACAGAATAATGTTGCTCTTTTGCTCACAGCTCCACGGAAAAGGTTGCTATGTGATTGCACAAGCAGCTGGAGAAATGAGTCTGAAATCATTACGGCTGCTTGTAAATGCACCCGAGCCAGCCAGCGCCAGATCAATTTTTCTATTTCTGATTGGTCCTGCGTTATTGCCCAGAGAGTCCTGCAAATGGCCAGCGAGCAAAAACGCTACGCTTAATTGATGCTGTCACAGTATGAAACAGGGTTATAGATTTCTTCGCCCTGGAACATTTTATCATGTTCCTCTCACTGTGGCAATACTCTCGTAAAAATAAAGGCAACATCTATTTTTATTTTTTTTTATATTTATGCGACCAAAGTAGAGACACAGCTGGTGGTTGTTCTACCATAAAATTCCTCAGATTCTGCTCATGCGTAAGGGAGGCATTCAAATTGAAAGAAAGCCTCCAGGAATAAAAAGCCACATATTTCTTATGACTGTGATTCAGTTTCTCAGTAAAGGGACTAATTTAACTGGCTTTGAAATTCTCGGGGAGCCTGTTGGATAAAGAGGAAAAAGGGAGATGCAAGAGTGAAAACTGTTGTGAAGGAAGATGAAAGGCAAAGCACAGAATGAAGAGGGACAGGGAGAGAGCTATAATGACCGAGTGGGAGAGATGGAACAAGAGAGGGAGAGAAAACCACGCCAAGAAGGACAAGGGAGGAGAGGTGCAGCGTTATGGGCTGATGGAGAAGCGATAGATGCTGGAAGAGGAGGAGAGATCAAGGAAAAAGAGGAAGAGGCCACTTTGAGATATGATCTCAGCAGAGGTACTGGAGGAGTGTTCAGAGAGTGTGTGTTCTCCACCACGCCTTATCAGTTGAGAGCTGATGGCCTTTTTATGGTAAAGAAAACTCTCTCTCTCTCTCTCTCTCTCTCTCTCTCTCTCTCTCTCACATGCACACATTTCTCCCCCCTGACTTCATTAGCCAAACCACATGCTGAGCTCTGGGAGTCAGCGACTGCCCTTTCAGCCTCCTATGGCTAGATGAGATGAAATAAAAGAAAAGAACAGTCAGTGAAAAGGCAAAACTAGCGTCATTTATTAAAAATCTAATCTAGAAACTAATTTTCTTATGATGTACGCTATATTGCTAACACCCACACTTCATAATCTTGTGTGCTCCTGGTTCTTAAACCTTAGTTATACTTAGGTGAGGGGGCTGACACCAACAGCAAGTGCACTTCATTTCAGACTTAATGCACTCTCTGTTGCAATATTCTCTGAAACGACAGGGGGCAGTATAGAGAAAATACCGTGTCAAGCAGGATGTAGTCACACAACTATCCCACGTATTTTTCCAAACTTGATGGCAAAAGCTCATATTTTTGTCCAGTGCAGTTGCTATTTCATTCCGGGAGTTTTGGGCCATGCCGTTGTCCTTATAATCCCTCAGGGAGGAGTCATGAAGACATCTGTTTGAATGCACCAGCTGGACAAGTCTACCCTCCAACTCATCCATTTTGAACAGTGTGCCACTCACGCCAAGTCACAAAATCCAGGAGGTGTGCAACCATGTGACACGTTGTCACAGAGGCCCAGAGCACCATGGGGTGGGTGGATGGGCTGGAGTGGGGGGAGTGGATCAATGTTTATTTGCACATGGAAATCTCTGTAATATATCCTCCTTAACATGCTTTCAGGACTTGACAGCATTAATTCTGTGCTTTTTGAAAACACCACTGGCCAAACAAATGTCAACTTTAAACATTGTAATGTATCACAGTACTCAAAATAATACCTTGGTGGCTAATGATTTACATGGGAAAGCTGCCCAAACATAAACAATAAACTGGAAACATGGGAAGTGAGCACAGTCTTAAATAGAGGCACAGGTTCCATACCTACATGATAATCACCATGACTGTAATGAGGATGATTGCTGATAAAAGGTACACGGATTTGTGGTGGCTCTATATTTGCTAATTATAGTACTAGATATTTAGCACTGGAGACAAAAGGTGGACATAACATGTAATGGATAAACTCAACCATCATCATTTCCTCCCATGATTGTGCAGCACCACCAGGCCACAGAGCCTTTTCAATGTAAGGCTAATATTTATGGCTGTCTCTCTCTGAATGACTATGCTCTCTTTTTCCATAAACCCCTCAGAGTTGTCCTCAGAGAAAATTCCATCCATGCTGCCACACGATTTACAAAGAGCAGGTCACTTTAGGGTGATATAAACAGACTCAAGGCCTGAGGTGACTCCAGCTCAGCCAAGGTCTCACCATTAAGTCTAAAGGTCTCACTTGTCTCCCTGGACGAAAGAATACCACGGAGCCTCTATATTGTGCCTTTGTATTTTTATCCCACTATCCTCTACTGACGTGCCTTTACATGGATGTTCAGAAACCTTAATTCAATGTGACTTTTGGGCCTGACATTGTTATAGATTCTATATGGTCAGGAGCATTTTGCCAAGAATTTCTAACAGCATCATAGGAGAGACCAAGGTCACCTTAATGAAAACCACTGGGTTTTTCCCTGCGTGAGACCTGCAGTATCGCCTGAAGAAATGCACCGCAGAGAGAGGCCACATGCCTGAAATAGCTATTTAAAAGAGATGATAATCAAGAGATTTTGAAAAATTCATAATTCCTTGTAAATTGCAAGAATATTTCTGGTCTCTTTCTCCTTTTTTCCACACTCTCCCTCGCTGCGTGGCAAATCAGCTGTGGCTCACTGAAAAACACCTTGACTGTGCACATCTATCATTTGCTAAACACACAATATACCTGTGGGTGAAAACTTCAGCTTCTGCGTACATACTTATTGTGTGTTTGTGTGTGTTCAATTGTGTTTGTGTGTGAGATTGAGTAACAGAAAATAATGCTGATGCTCTGGCACACATTTATCTTCTTATGTAACACCTATACCAGTGTTAGCACATGCAAGCTAAATGCTACCTCTAACCAATAAACAGCAGCTGAGACATTTTTCCCATTTTAAACTGCAGGCCACAAGGAAACTGAGTTGAAGAGGTTTCTTTATGACATGTTTCCCAAATACAGATCAATTTGTTGAGGCCGTGACTCCAACATGCACTGGATTCCCATTAACCTGAGGTCAGACCCAATGAGGGCCGCATTATTGGCACCCTTGTCATTTTTTTTTTTTTTTTTTTTTTTATTCAGCCACTAAATGACATCTATAGAATGACCACAATACTTTTAGATGATATAACTGCCACTCATGTGCAAATGATTCCTTTTGAATATTCCTAAATGGATGACAGGTGACTGCACACATTTCTCTCCCTCATTTCTTAATGCTTAATGCAAAGGCTGACACAGGAAGCAGTTAAATCTGAAAGGATTACTCCTTCTCCGTGCAATGCCTGGCATTTAGGAAAGCATTTAGGAGAAGCAAATGTATCATATCAGTCTGACATGTGGGGCGCAGACCCAGGAATAGGCAAGCTTATGATCTCAGGAGAGAGCAGAGATCCTGCAAGAATAACTGCAGCCTCCTCTCAAACACTTTATAGGACAGATGATAATCTGAGTTGATGATAATCAACGGTGGCAGGATCTATGCCCCAAGTGCCACTGGGCTCTCGGCTCCTTCTTTTACTCTCTCTCTCTCTCTTTTTTTCAGACAGCATTGCATGGCAGAAGCTCAGTAAATAATGCCATAATGCCCACTCAACTCTCAACACGGATCAAATGTTAAATAATATATTTTACATGATTGATGGGATGCAGAGACTGTGGGTTTGACAGGGCTTGATGAGTCTAAGTGAACAGGCCATAGGCTACATTACACCCCCACCAATCGATTAGGCAAGCTATTATCATCCTATTGCAAAGCAATCAAACAGCCTATTTGAAAAGTGATCAACCTCAGCCTATAAGCTGTGCAATCACAAAGTTTACTCCTGGGATCATTCAATTTATCTTAAGTAAACCTATAATAGAATCTATAGGGATATCACAACAGAATATCATGCAGGTAAAAAGATTAGATTAATTTAAAATACCACAAAAAAACAAACAAACAAACAAACAAAAAAAACCACTATAAACTTGATGTTGAAATACAATAGCCCTAGTTACAGGAATAATAATCTAATGTCGGATGCAACGTCTAAGTTTAAGTAAGATCATTTTTCATTAGGACTGAAATTCGACAGCCAATAACATAATGCAAATGATCTCCCTCCCTCTTTTTTTCTTCTTTCTCCTTCCTTTCTCCCCTCTCTCTCCCTCCCTCTCACTGCCAGATGAGAGCTTAATGCGGCTCATGCCAGAGGAAGAAAGCTGAAAGACCCAGAGCACCACCATGCGCATCCATCCCTCTCATCCTTTGAGATCATTCATAAAAAAAGGAAAAAGAAAAAAAAAAAGGCCTGGAACGGTCCCATTGGTCGAGCAAAATATGTTGTTTACTCATTTCATTTGAGTAAATAACTCGATTAAAGCACCCCAGATAGATGAATAATCACAGTTATGAAGCACATGTCTCATTCAAATCAAACACACATTAATGAGGGGTATTCTGGAATGTTTTCATGCTCTTCCTTCCTCCGCGGTTCATTGTAACCGCACAGCCGAGGAAATACGCACCGTTTCCGGGTAAACAAAAGCGGACTCGTCGCTTCAACTACTTCATGACACCAAATGTAACAAACACACTGAAGTGATATTCCAGCAACACACTTGCGATTCACGGATGGATGGATAGTAATTAATCCTCTTACCCGATAAAGTGGAGGTAGCGCGGAGGAGGGGTTAACCCTGCTCCCTATCAGCGGGGCCGGTGTGCAGGACGGCCGGGTAGAGATGCAGGGATGCTCGCCGCGCTCTGGATGCTTCCTCCGGTGGTCCTGATAGATGCGGTACTATTGTTACACTGATGGAGACCCCCCGAGTGGCTGCTCCTTTTTAGTGCACACTCACACACATTCACACACACACGCACACACACACACACACCGGCTGAATGACCGACTACAGTGGCTCTTGGCTACAGCCCCGGAGCCCTGTAAACCATNACACACACCGGCTGAATGACCGACTACAGTGGCTCTTGGCTACAGCCCCGGAGCCCTGTAAACCATGTCACCGTGCAGGCCAGAGGCAGCAGTGAGGCTGCGGTGTGGCGACGCTGGTCCTGGCGCTTCTTCTCTTCCAAGGGCCGGGATGGGACGGGATAAGAGCGGAGGACAGTGTATATTGACGGTATGCGCCGGTGGAGTGGATTTAAACGCGGGGATGGTGTCTCTGGTATTACGTGTAGGGGTTTAACTAGATAGCGCTGCGCCTATTGGCACCGCCGTTGCGCACAGCCCTCTTCTCTCTCTCTCTCTCTCTCTCTCTCTCTCTCTCTCTCTGCTCTGTTGTGTTTATAATGAAATACTTCACAGCCGAACAACCTTCTTCTTCTTTGAAGCGTTAATGATGGGATCAGCTTTGCGCCAGCCTCCATAATTAATATAACCCTGTAATATTCATGTCTGCTGCTCAATGAAGAGAACACAGTGACCTTATTTACAGCACTTAATCCTGTTCTTATATCTCCAATAATCACCTATCACTTAATAATCCCATTGATACCTTAAATTATATTGTGATGATAGTTTCCTTCTAAAATGTATGACAGGACTATACAGGCCAATGTGGAAGCTAAAGGGCTGTAATTGCATAAATGCAAGACAATGAAAAATGATTTCATTATCCTCATGATCTCCTGCACCTGCACATATAAGTGGATGGAATTTATTGTTGAGTCTTTGGGTCTTTTTTTTTAATGGAATATAAACTTGACAGATGACGTTTAACAAACAAAAATAGCACTAATATTAACTTTTTGTAGGGTAGTATAGTTCTTTGTGGTATAGTACCTGTGTGCACACACATACAATAAACACTCATACACAAACACGCACTTGCACACACAGGAGGATGTAAGATGGGAGGCTGAGTCAGACACTAAGCATTCAGTGGAGATTCATGTTGATGGGAAAAGTATAACATCTCTCCCTCCCTCCCTCTCTCTCTCTCTCTCTCTCTCTCTCTCTCTCTCTCTCTCTCTCTCNACACACACACACACACACACACACACACACACAACTTTGAGCGTTGCCATCTGAGCCAGACATCAGCCATTTGCCATCCTCCGTCACACCTCACAGAACTTTGAGCTGCAGGAAGGTTTTATTAACTCCAAAGGTTGAAGAGTTGACGATGACTCACCGTCTCTGATCTCTGTGGACTAAGTTTGTCTGCCATACCAAAGGAAAGCTGGCCTTTGTAACCAGTGCAACCTTAACAGAAAACCAAAAAATGGACACTCTGCTCTCCTAACAGAAGTGTTCCTATAATCACAGCAGCACTTAGAACAGAAATAGTCAACAAATTCTCTTTCATGCAGTCTATGCTGTGATGGATTTAAAATTAGAAAAATTAGCAGAGGGATTTCAAGATGATTACCTTCTGAATCACCCACTGCTGCATGACAACGTATCATTAGCCCTTAGTCATTTAGCCAACACTCATTCTGATGACGTGACCAACGTCCACCAGGACTGTTTCTATTTGTTCTATTCACTTCTGTGGTGAAATCAAGTCTACTTAAAGGACCATACTGTCAATTTTGCATGTTTGAGCCTAATATATTCAATTTTCATACTAAGCTACTGACAATCATTTCCCAAAGCATACTACCAGAATGCTGAATTACAATTTTTTTCCTACCTTCCAGACTGCCATTGGTTTCAGTTCATTCTGGTATGCTCTTAAAATCAACTTGTTGACATTTGAAATGTTCTTAGGATAGGTAATCCATCATTGCAAACAAGATGTGTATTCAGGTTTTTTTTTTTTTAGAAGTTACATAATTTTAGCGTTTCAGTGCAATACAAAATGAGGAGTGAATGTATGTCTCCACCGGGGAATATAGTCCCAAAAGAAGACCTGTGTTTATCAAAAAATTTAAATGACTGTGACTTCATAATGCTGCATAACTATTGGCAGGCGAAACATTGATTTTTTAAGGTGGTTATTTTGCTTGAATATTTGAGTTTGAAAGATTAAGAAGTTTGGCAAAATCTCAGGAAAACTGAAATATGGTTTTATCCTTTGTGAAATGGTTGTCATTAACATAACATGTATGAAAATTTAATATATTAGGCTCAAACATGCAAAATGGCCAGTATGGTCCTTTAAATCTTCAGTTCATAATATTGTATATGATTAGACCACTGCATCATTTTAGCATCTAAAGAAGAGTGAAAGAAACAAGAAGCAGGAACGATCAGAAGCAGAAGGTGAAGGCTGCTGCAAGTGGGAATGAGAGCAAAACTAATTTAAAACAGTTGGTCTGATTAAAAGGAATAATTTAAGGAGGAATGTAACAGCTAAGAGATGATATGCTGACATATAAATGAAAGAGAGGGAAAGGGATCACAGCGGTGTTTGAACAAATCAAACGAGAGTTAAGGATGGCAGGGGTCCAATGACAATCTCCCGCACAGCATGTGTATCTGCACAAAGAGGAAGTCTAGTTTATTGCATTTAGAGTCTCTGTCCAAATGTCTGTATGGCCACATTATTATTATTATGGATCTGAAAGTCAAGTAAAAGGACACTGCAGCAAGGACGCATTAGATATATGAAGGTTGTAGTGGAAAATAATAATAAAAATAATGGAATCTAATGCAAAAAACTTCCAACACTATACATAAAACTTTCCGTAAATAATCTGAAGGTATTCTATTATGCAGAAATATTCTATATTAGATTATTCTGCTACCCCTACTAAGGTCAACATATGCTTTTGGTCCTGTTTATCTAATAATTAGCTGGATAGCTCAACAGCTAATCAACAGATTTCAGTGGAAATCTGGTGGAACATTTGGCAACGAGCCCAGTAAAAGCTGATTATAAAGCAACTTTCACTTGGCTCATTACTCCTGAATTGCAGCTGTACAAGCAAAATGAAAAGCAATGGAAGGATTATAGATGGGAAAAATTTGGAATTTGGAAAAAATTATTGTTTTTGATTTGGATAAGCCAACCTATAACTGGTTTTCTTTCTCGTGGGTATTGATTTACAAAGGAACTCCTGAACTAATCTGGCCTATAGGCAGGGCTCAATATTTCAGTTGTTTATTGTCTTTAAAACTTGGAATTTTATTTAGAATATTTTGATAAAATATAGAATATCATAAAACAATTAATTTAAATGAAAAAATTCTCAATATAAAACCCCCAAATTTATAAGTATAAAATAAATGGAAATAATAAATGAATACCTAAATTCTTATAAATAGTAAGTAATAAAATATTCTTTTAACTTTAATATTAAAATACTGATGACATTTGGACGAAAAAAAAAAATATTATAATGTTTACATTTTCACTTAACCTTTTACCAGAAGCATTCTCCCACCTGACCTCACTGATCTTTATTGTAAAGGATGAAATATAATAATATTTGGGTAGTTTATAATGCAAAATATTTGTGAAAATTGTTGTAAACTGTTCTGTTAAATCTAATGTAGTTTTTTGTTGAAAATGGGTAAAAACCAAAAAAATAAATAAAAATAAATTATAGATTGTGTCATAACTCAGCATCACGACTCTGACTAAAATATTCCCACAAAGAACATCCTACGAGAATTCAATATTATTAAGTTCTCTGGTTCTCCATGACAACGCACTCCTCTGAGTGACATGACGTGATCTGACCAGTGGAAACCGTTGGATTATGATGAAGTCGATGTCTGAGTGAAGTCCTCTCAGCAGATCTCCATTCCCTTTAAAAGAATTGTCGGGTGACCATCAATGTTATTTTTGCTGTGTCTGGAGCCCAGGAGGAGGGAGATAAACCCACGGGCCGGAATGATCATGGAAGTGTGGATGATAGGATGCATTGCCTGAACATGCACAGTGTATGTGTGTGTGTGTGTAATCATGCATGTGCTCTTTTAACTCAGAGGAATTAGGATGAATACAAACGGCATGGGAAAACATTCATGACATTTTGAACTGTCATAGCTGAAGCAATGGAAGAGTTTCTAAAGAACCAAAGAACACACACAGGTTATTTTCCATTTTGTGTGTCCAGCTTTGTTCCTGGTGTTTTGTTTGCCCTCACCCTTGTTTATTTCCTTGTCTCACCTTTCTATTGTGTCACGGAGAGTGAGACGGGACAAAAGGCCGACTCAGCTTTTGCTTATTTCATTAGTTGTTCATAACTCTGTTTCTGTCTCTCTCCGTGTCCTGCGAATGAGGACACTGATGTGATTGAATTACCCTCTCCTCCTCCCACTCCCTCTCTTCTCCCCCCCCTCTCTCTGCTGCATTTGTGTACCGTTGGCACTTTCCCTCCTCTGAGCGAGGCCTGAATGCTGTTGTCGCATTTCTCTGGGCTTGCATAACTGCACAGTGGTCGTGTTGCATTGCATTCTCCATCTCTTTTTTTTTTCCCCAGGCAGGATGGTCACTTGGGAAAAAGTGGCCCAGAAAGCTGACCTTCATTTCAGGATTCTAGAGAGACTTCCTTCTTCTCCACAGCTTCCTTTGAGCAAAACTTGGCTTCCTGAAGTAGACTGAAGTAGGAGAAGACACGATGATTTACTTTGGAGTAGAGGCTCTAAAACCACTACAGTACTCTAAAACCACAGCAACTGCAGTCAGTTTATTTCATTATTCATTGATGGAAATGGATCATTTAAGTTGATGATTAAATATGGGCACTGATATTCATACTAAACAGTTAAACCCTAGAAGAAGTTCAAATAAACTATATGCATGTAACCTAAAGGAAACACATAAAACTCACTTACTAGGCTTTAAAACTCCTATGAAAATTTAAAAACTGGCATGAAAAGATATGCTATTAACTAGACCTCTTTCTGTTTGGTCATCATCATCAAATTCAGTCTAAGAATGGTAAGAGATCATTCATGTCTGCAGGTGACGTAATACCCAAGGTGCCTTCCTCCCTGACTTTGTATTCTTAATCCCAAACCATTCTTTCCAAGAGAGATACATTACACGAGTGTCACAATTCGCTTCTTCAAAGTATGAAGATCTTTTCTCATTGTGGAGGTTTCATGTTCAGACACTTTTGTTTTAACTCATCTTGAAGTCTGGCCCACATAACCCAGTTAACATGGACATTAAAAGACAAATTTGTGGGCTGAAAAGCAATACTGGTTTGGAATTTGTGTAGTTTTCCAGGATTGTTTTACAATTAAAAGACGTTGCACCGTGGTAAGCAAATGCACATTGCTCATCTCGTTGCTGACACACGGGACTCTGCATCGTGTTCAACGCAAGGAGCAGAGTGCTGATGTCAAACCAAGACCAACATGTGCCATCAAGAACCATTAACAAAGCTAAGTTAGCTGCTAATGTAACATTTCAAATTAAGAGCAGAGGACAGCATTCCACTTTGCAGGCCTCTAGCTCTGCCTTTTTGGCCCAGATCATTGCATGATTTGACATTTGTATTGTGTTGCTGCTCCATTATTTTGTCTCTTCTACATACAACATAAACAGCTGGGTTGCTTGTCGGAAAGGTCCTTGGTAGATGGTTGAACTTTGAGGGAAGTGGGAAAGTGAAGATTTTGAGTGTGGGTCGCTCAAGGTTAGCAGTGCTAACCTTGAGCAACCTTAAGCATTAGCGGCCCATTAATGCCGCTAATGGGGTTAGCGGCACTAAGCCAGTGGTCCTATCCCAGTGGTTATTGTGTGAGAGGCAGGGTATACTCTCGATGGGTTGCTAGCCAATCAAAGGGCTGATTCACAAAGACAGACAAACTGACACACGCTCACATTCACACCTACTGGCTTTGTAAGAGTTTCTGATTCACCAAAATTGCATGGTTTTGGATTGTGGGTGGAAAATGAAGCATCCAGAGGAAATGGATGGATTTAAACCCAGGACTTCTTGCTGTATGAGCCACTAATCCACTGTTTTTAAGAGCTCATGAATATAACTTGTTTTTTTTCTTTATCAGAATTAGACTATAGAATCTAATTATTATATTATATATAATATTTGATTATAGATTAGAAAATAAGACTGTTCCTATCTACAAATAAGTTGATGGGAAACCTTGTTGCTAGTAATATTTTTACAAAGCTCTTGTGGTGAGTTTAGACAGCAAGGGAGTTTTTCTTCATTTAAACCCAATGGTGCCACTCACTGAGCCAATGCCAAAGATCTCTTGAATTATGATGATGTTAATTCCACAGAGGGGTGAATTTGACTTTAGTGTGCAATTCTGCTCTCTCCTTCCTCCTCCATTCACTCTGCATAACACTCAGGCTGCAGCAGCTTGCTTAAAGGAAGCCTGTGTCTTGTCAAAAGCAGATATTTCTCTGGATATTACCTCCAGGTTCTTCAGTATTTACATTTACAGTCCTGCAGGTACGACTATTGGAGTACACTTTTATTGCTAGACTGAAGCTCTTGGGGTCTGTTTTCCACTTCTCTGCAGTCAGCAATAAGCTGAAGTAGAAAGCCAAACAAACAGCTATGGTACATTCAAGGACCTATATCCAGACCATTCCACTGGACTTGTGTTGGAACAGGTCAGGTTTAAGTTTGCTTTATGTCAGCTTTGATAAAATATGAAGCACAACTTAAATGGTATATACAGCTAGTTTATCTGGCAGTAAACTTGCCAAAAAATCATTGACGGAACCTGTCAGAGCATTTTCCACTAGTCATTTTACCCAAGCTCTGTGACATGTGGAAAATCTATGAATGGAGTTGCACATGTAACAGGATATTTGTCTTTTCAGGAAATACAATGGCAGTATCATTGCCCTGAACTTCACCTGGAGCTGCAGGGGAGCTCTGCCTCAGAAAAATGAGTGTTCAGTAGTGACCAGCTAAACCTTGAAGACAGAGCTGGTTACTTTCACACATTCACACATTTCACGTGTGTTTGACAAATGATCTGAGCTCAACCCCCAAATCTGCATATTTACCAGACTGCACTTTGTTTTAAAGGGGACATATTATGCCTTCTATTATTTTCCATCATTTTGTACTGCAACATAGTAGGGAGTATATGGTAAACATTGTCAAAAATACAGAAATTGGGGTTTATGTCAAACCAAATATACCCAGTAAGACAAACCCATAGATCTTGAACGGCTCTTGAAGCTTTGTTTCTGATGAGTCCTTTATTTCCATGACTTGTTGACATTAACATGTATCATAACTGGTCATGCACATGCATAACATATGAGAGTAGCAAGTGACTGTTGGCCAGCATCCATGTTTCATCATCTGGGTGTGTTTCTGGCTGAGGAAGCTGGCCAATCAGAAGAGGGTGGGCTATTTGGGAGGGGCCTTAAAGAGGCACTTAAAAGGCTTGTTTTTATTTAGTGTGCACAGCAGTGCTGCACCAACGAAATATAGAAGTCTGTCAAAGTGTTTTTTTTCCACAGTGAAGCATTTTGTAATCGGCCCCTAAGTGAAAATAAGACTATGGAAATCTGTGAAATATGTTGTCTTCTCTATTGGGTCAGATTATCACAAATTCAAGTAATATATTCAAGCAATAATATATTATTAATGCATATTAGTAGTTTTTTTTGTCAGTCGACCCTGCATGCTGAGTTTTTAGGTTATTATTATTATTATTATTATTATTATTATTATTATTATCATTATCATTATTCAGGTTATTATTAGATATACTGGTTGATTTTGGTACATCTTCCTGTTTAGATCAAATAGAACAAACGGGACAAATTCCAAGTCATGGTTAACATCAACAAAACATATTTTTGTGTTCACATTTTGAGTCTTTGACTGTGGCCTTGTGTTTACATGAGCTTTGAAAAAAAAGTATTTCCTTAATCACATTAGAAGTGAAGTGGAATGGAGAAATAATGTGGTGTAATAATATGGTATTTACACTGAATACAAGCATAAGCAAAGCATAGCTACTAAATCTAATGTCAGGTTTTTGTAACGAAAATCCTTTTCACAATAAAACACAATCTAGTCATGAGAATATGGATTTAAAGTTTTGTTGGTCAGATGATTTGTCAGGAGGAAAACAGGTTTTGCCTGACATCTATTTGGTGTCTGACACTTAATCCTACAGCAGCTGCTATCACCTGTATTCAGAGGGATTTTACCAGAGCTGTTTCTGAAGGAGTAAAGGGACTTAATATTTAATAAGTGCATCAGGTGTGAAGGTGTCCATGGAAGGGCTGGGTCTTTTGATAACTGGTTTCAACACTGAAAGGACCTGGAACCCTAGACTGTGCAATATTGGGCTACAGCAGGTGAAAGTCAATAATCGTGAAGGAGTTGTGATGAACTCTTTGCTTACCATTCCAAAAGGACACAGTATGTGATGTCCAGCTGAATTAGCTCATGTGATGAAAGAATTTGACAGCTGCTATGACCCACGTCTAACCGGCGCAGATAGATGACAATTTGACAACATGTTTCAGCCTGCATAGTTTTTTTTCCCATCGTCATGCTAAGACTCTCCAGGTGTTCATTGCACCATCTGACACACTTCAAGCTGTTGTACAGTCAAAGACACAGATATCCATCTCGCACTGTATAAAATGCAATGAATTTACAAGTTTGTTGTTATTTCACTTTGCAGCAGGCTTTAGATTTGTGGTAGCAACCCTTTCATTCATAGATTCTCGCGACCAAAACGGAACATAAATAGACCTGACTGACAGAGTTCAGGTAGGTAGATGACTTTCTTTGTGTAATCGTAATTAAAAGCTTTCTGTAGAATGTCGTGACTGCTGTAAGAACACCTCCTTGTCAGAATGTTACATCACATTCACATTCATTTTGACCACAATTTGCCCAGCAAATTGAGTCATATCCATTTCATTGATGCATTATTCCTCTGGCGTTGGTTTTCACAGACAATCCATTCCAGCCAGACAGAGAAGGCAAGTTTTAATACACCTAACAACTCAGGCTAATGCTTTGACTGCACAATGTAATGCTTCCACTTAATCTCCTTTGTCCATGAGAAGAGGATGTCCTCACCTATAAGAGCAACACAGGAGCACTTAATGAATTTATCAGGGGAAGACTGATGAATGAGTTTCCTTAACAAGCTTTTCATACACAGAAATTTGTAATTATGCACATTTTTAAAAAGTAATGAACTGATCATAGACTCAAGATTATAGCAGTAATGATTTAAAAAAGATGATTGTGGATTTTGAACTCACATTTTACAGGTCAGTATGCTCAGAAAACAACTGTGAATACATGAATGCACCTCAAGGACTTACATTTGCCTAGAAAAAAAAAAAAAAGCTTTCTTACAAGAGTGCTTCAAATCCCCATAACAGTCTTTGCATCATAATCTAATCATGAAACTGACAGGTGGTCCAGGGTGTTGAGGACCGAGGTGATAAACGTCTGTGTTTTGCTTTCCATTAATGAAGCAGAGAAAGTCTCTTTGGTGCAGAGATGAAGAGTGTGTTTTCACATGAAGGCAGGTGACTGTGCATTAAGCTGTAAATAAGCTTGCCCGAGTCTTCATTAGCGAGAGCAGATGCTGAATTAAAGAGAGACAATCACACGTTGCCCACATCATGATGAAAGTAGTTTCCAGTTGTAATGAGGATTGTCACTGTGAATCTCCTTAGTACTTCTATCTTTGAAATGAAAAGTTTGGTCTGCTCTCCTCATACTGTGGATGACAATCAGGGCTACGTATAAACGGTACGCAAATGTGCATCTTTCCTTCTGTCTGTCTCTTTTCATTCACTTCACTGTGCTCACAGACATGCATGTTTGTCTATATGTGTGTGTATGTGTGCACCCTTGGGATCAATGAACAGAGCAGTAAAAAATGAAACAAATTTATATAGTGATTGAAAATAGTGATCAATTTTGGCTTTTCAATAATAGATAATCTGCACAGAGGCCCTTTGCTGCAAATATGGAGACTTCTGACAGCCAATCAGATGCCACAGCAGGGATCTTCAGCACAGCTTCACAATGTGCTTTAATGCTTCATTTCCAACATGCTTTGAAACTATTCTGCAGCTCACCTTCCTCACACAAGCCAGAGTAAAGATTGGGTTGGACATCTCTTGGCCATCTCACCCTACAGATCTCCTGGTACTCATTTTAGTACCAGACTGAAGAAACTATGCGCACTCCTGATGACTTATAGACTCTAATAAATATAAGAGTGAGCTTCAGTAGTTCACTGTCTGAAAGACAGACTGTGAAGACAGACAGACATGACGAGAAACATAAATGTTCAAGAGGATGGCATCTAAAATAGGTCAACCAAGGCTAAACTGTGGTAATGTAAGACACACACACAATACTAGTGCTACAAACACACACATTCACATCATCCATAGAATTGTATTTTCTGTCTTTTCAATAGAAATCCTGCATCCTATCCGAGTACAAAATAGTCAACAAGATCAACTGTAACAGCTTCTCACTGGGCTGTAACCGAGAATAATTTTCTTCTCAAGGCCAGCCTTGAAAATGATACCCAGTTTAGTTCTTGACCTCTCAGCAATACAAGGTAGCATGAATGTATAATGCAAGATCAATATCCAATAACACCTTAGCTGTCAATACTGGAGAAGATCAATAAGAAACAAAGGAGGTATGCAGAGAGTGACTTTTGTGGCTGTTAAGAGTGATAAATTCTTCAACTGTGTGTGTGCTAACTTACAACAAGGCCTGAATACACAAGTATACAGCTCCTGGTATAGAAGAAAATAAGCTAAAATCATAAGTAATAAGCTGAACTAGTGCTTATTTTTCCTAGACAGACTGTTTGATTGATAGTATAAATCAATGACCCAACAGCAAGGTTTAGATCTTCTACGCCGCAGGGATGATGAACACATCTCCATGCTCTTCAGACCTCGCAGACTCATCCCAGTGAGCCGAGGAGAGAAAACAGAAAAATAAAACTTAAATTAATAATGTGACTTGAGCCCACTGGTATGAAGACAGGGGGGGGAGGGTTGTAATATTGATGAGTTGAGTGGAGTGGGAATGACTCATCTTAAGCTGGAGATGAAGAAAGAAAGCATAAAATCTACAAGTCGTGACTGTATTCTGCAACCTCCAAACCTCCAAATCAATGCTGAGACAAAACAAAACACGATCACCTTATTATAAATGTCTGTAGATTGCTAGGGCTCTGGTTTCAGAGTGAATCTAACTTTTTTTTTTATTTTTTAGTTTTTTACATTGCTCGCTCTTTACAGTACATAATATGAGTCAGTCATTGAGCAAGGAGACTAATCACATTAACAAAATTAGTCCGGCACAATTGAAAGTTGAGTTCTGGCAGTAGATTCTTGAAATGCTAAAATCTAACATTGTGAGCCTGAGGTACAGTGTTATGCTGACATGATCATACATATTCAACAGGAGCATTTGCATACAATTAACACATTTCTTTTATGGATGCGACTTGACTGTTAAGCGATCATCATTTGTTGAGATAAGTGAAACCTACTGTCTTTGCAACGGCCCTATATGAAGAATGACATGCGATCAATAATCATCAAATGCTTTATCCAGCGGCTTTGACATTGCTCAAAAGTGGATCAATATCTAAAACTCCTCTGATGATGAATGAGCACATTCATACACTCTGTCGTTTGGACGTCACAAAGATCCTAGATGACTGAAATCGTTAGCACTTCTTTCGTGGTGTTTGGCCAAGCCTGGCTGCGAGTCACGATACAAATCTGCTGTTAGAATCTGTTCATCAAACTTCCTGCGAAACCAACTGAGCCTGAGGATAGAAAAAAGCCATAACACATTGTTGCGGTTTGAGCAGCTACATTACACAAACTCTTGAAAAGGGCTTTTGCTGCCCTGTGGGATAACACTCATACATTTGTAATGATATGGGTTGAGTGCACTACTTTTGCTATACAATCTCCAGGGAGAATTCTCAATTCAGCTTGGCCAGAGGCTGTGCATGACAGGCTCTAATGTAGTGGCCTCATCACCATTCCATATTGACATTTCTGCTATAGCAGGAAGGCTGCTGCTAGCTAATACTGGTGATAGAACAATTCCTACATGTTGGAATAGTGACAGTGTTTACCAAAGTTTGCATCTATGGAGTGTATACTGTCTCAAAAAAATGTGCAGTTCTCAAAAAATACTCATGAAAAATACCACACGAAAAATACCACACAGAAAATACTGCACTACTGCACACAAAATACTGCACTACTGCACAGAACCATGTCATTAGCATCTAAAGCAAAGCTACTCGATCTATACCTCCCGTATATCTCGAGTATAAGCTGATCTCATGTATAAGCCGACCCTGATTTTGATCTGCAAATTTAGATTTTAAAGAAACCCGTATATAAGCTGACCCCTGATGTTGTTCCATCAATTTATTTGTTTAGCAAATTACCTGTTTTTCTGGGTATTATCATAGTATTCTTGTGATTTTCTGAAAATAACCCATGTACCAGTAAACATGATATTTATTTCAGCAGCTGATTACCGTAACTAACACTAGCTGACATTAACATTTCCAGACTCCTCTTCCTCGTCTGAATCACCAAACAGTTCATTCCAGTAACGTGTCTTAAAACCAGCCTCATATGATGCTCTGTTCCTCCTCTGAGTCCGTGTCGTTTCCATTCTGTGTTGTATCTTATCTCAAGCTTCTTGCTAATAAAGCAGAAAACATGAAGACTACCAAACAACGGTACCGTACCAGTATATGAAGCAGCACTTTTATAAGGTTGTCTCTGATTGGCCCATTCTTTTGCCTTTGACCAATCACAACAGCACTTATTGGGTGCCGCAAAATGTGCTTAATAAGATGTTTAGTCAGGAAATATCTCATTCTAAGGTATGATTTAAACTATTTTCCATGGTAGTGGTAATGGGTAGTATTTACACTCCTGGCAATTTCCTTCTCTGGAATCAAATTTGAATTTCTCGTGTATAAGCCGATCCCCCGATTTGCTTTGTGAAATTTGGTAATAAAATCTCAGCTTTTACTCGAGTATATATGGTAGCTGCTTCAAAATAAAACCTGTATCAGTCGTTTTTGACCAAATATTCAGTGATTTTATCAGATTTGTCCACTCAAAAAAAAAAAAAAAAAAAANAAAGCTACCAGCCACTGTGAAGAGGTTCAGAGGCCACCGTTCTTCACCTGTCCACCAGCCGTCACCCAAGTTTCCAGCTTCCGTCTGGTCACCTGACTTACACACTTGCTGTCAAATCCCATGTCAGGTCCCTCTGAGCCTGTAACAGCCAGTTTTCTTTGACTTTTTGGCATGTATTCAGTATTTCAATCAAAGCATTGGTTGTGTGCATCTGTAACAAATAATGTTGTGTGTTCGCAAGAAGAATACCAACGAAAATTGTGAGGGCAGTATTGTCAACTCTTGTCAAGTGAAAACTGGCTGAGAAATATGCCTGTCAGAAAAGTTTGCATGAAATCCTCCTTGAGTGTTGCCACTGGAATGAACTGAAGCCAATGGAAGTCTGGAAGGTAGGAAAAAAACTCTGAAATTCAATGCTAAAGGAGTATATTTTGGGAAATGGTTGTCAGTAATGTAATGTGGGTATATTGTGCAATATTGCTGATTGTCCTTTAATCCTAAAGGCTATATGCTGAACGTTAACGAAGATAAACCTGATTATAATTCCTATTGCAGCCATAAATCCAAACAGTATTTGACATTTTTCCATCCTTGGAGAAACATTTGGTTCTCATAAGGATAGATGAACAGCATCACAAACACACACACGCACTGACACACAAAGAGGCTTTAACTTTTTTTTTTTTTTTNTTTTTTTTTTTTTTATGGAACAATATCTCTCTCTGCTTCCCCTCCTTCCTCTCTTTTACCGACTCAATAAAACAACACTTATACCAACAACAAACACATCAGGCACTTTCTACCCAAAGTAAAAAAGATAAAACACTGAAGCAATATGGCCATCAGCAACAGAGCAATAAGTTTCTATGTTTGATAAACGTCCCTTATTATGTAACGCAACAAACTAAAGTTATTCAGTGCAGTCATGTCGTTGTTTTAAGTGTGTGCGTTTACGTTAGCATAATCCGCTGAGCTGTTTTGCACACAGTCAGGGACGGGTCACCAAGCTGCATCTTACCAAAGCAACTCATTAGCACTGCTGTGAACAGTTGATCACACTTCAGACTCTTAATCATGTGTGTATTGTGTGTGTGCATGTGTGTTTATGAGTGTGCTGGGAAGAAGAGATTATTATTGTGGTTGCATGTGTGTGTCTGTGCTTGTGTGCAAGTACACATCCCAGATGATGAATTTTCCTCATTTGGACGGGTGGGTGAGGTAGTTGGGATGTAGTCTGTGTGTGTGTGTGTGTGTTGGTGGGTGGGGTTGTCTGTTGTCTAGGCAACATTTGATCTCTCTCATAAGCTCTTGCCAAAGTATGCTCTTATCATAAACACCGGCTCAGAAAGTGGAAAGACTTTACTCTCAGGGATTTTCTAGATTTAATCTTCTTAGAACATTTATGTGAATACACTATGTTGTTGTTGTTGTTGTTGTGTGTGTGTGTGTGNTGTGTGTGTGTGTGTGTGTGTGTGTGTGTGTGTGTGTGTGTGTGTGTGAGGAGCTTCACAGTTTAAGGACTGAATGTTCAAGGATGAAACCTTTTCTTTCCTGTAGCTCTGTGTTGGATCGGTTAAATTATGCAACTTTGACAAAACAATGACGTGGTTTGCTATGATCGATTATTTATCTCAAGCAGGTTTTAAATCTCTACAAATTGATTTTTATAGTGTACTGAATAAATTAGCACCAAAAATAGTCTGGAAGGTAGGAAAAATTATTCTAAAATTTACTGTCCCAATAAATATGTTTTGGAAAATGGTTGGCAGTAACGTAACGGGCATGAGAGTTAAATCTATTGGGCTCAAACATGCAAAATCACCAGTATGTTCCTTTCTTTCTCTTCCCAGTGAGTTTTGGGGAATTTCTGGTACTTTCTGGAATGCTTCCTGAGTATTGTAGGAGGAAAGGGGGTGGGGATGAGACCTGATTATTTTCTGCTTGTTTTTGTACATGTCTCAACACAGCATTGCACTCAGGTACAGAAAACAAATCCAGGACTTTTGAGGAAGTGATCTTGGTCTAATCACAAATGAACTCTGGAGTGTTTTGTTTGTGGTGGAAACTTAATCTGAACTAGTTCTGAAACAACTGCAAGGTGCATTCAAATGGATGCAATGAGAAGAATATCAATTGGCGCCTTATAAAACATCTTTTGATTAACACGTTGACGGTTAACATGCTGATATGCGCTCCATTGTCCTGTTCAGCCCTCTAAAAGCAGCATGTTCACATAATGTGAAGCAATTTGCGGCTTTCCAAACATTTTCTCAAAGTCATTCAGATTAGGAATTCTGCTGATATAATCCCACTTAATACAGCATACAGCCCAATTGATGAATATGACTAGGAACACATACCAGTTCTGTTGTTATTCCATGTACATATCTACTCTACCCCCAACATGCATGAAATGCTGCAGTATCCTTCAAAATAACTAGATTCTATGATGTACCATCTGACCATGTCAAAGTACATCATCTGATGGCTCTGCTTCACCCTTTGCTTTTGTTTTTCATCTGTTTTCCTCTCTCCTGGAAGTCTGATGAGTAAGGCTGGCTTCACATGCTAAGCGTTGAGCGTTGCTGCTGAGCTTGGCGTCCAGCGCTCTGCTTGTTCATCAACAGAGTCTGAGCAGCGCAGCTAAACCAAGCGCTGACAGGAAGCGCTCGTTGCTAATGACATATTGACGGCTCCATGGGCGATCTTTGCACATTCGTCGTCCAAATCGGGCTTCTGGGTCAAATCGGATAGTGACATGGGCATTGCAACAAAGAAGGCTCTGGCTCTTCTCCTCATTCAGAGAAGAAAAGTGAAAAAACAGTGAATGCTGAGTCACTGCTCTACACAAGTTATGAACTTCTCCTCCATTGTTGTGGTGCTTCTGCCTTATATGACATACAGCTGTTCTCTGATTGGTTGCGCATTGGAAAGGTCAGCATCGGAAAGATCAAAGTGGAATTTGGTTGAACTTTGAGTGCAGCGTTAAAACAGAGAATTTGAGCGCCGCGACGCCAAGGTGGTGTGATGCGACATTAGGAGTCAACGCTCAGCTCAGGTCAGCACAATGCTCAACGCTTATCATGTGAAACTGGCCTAATAGCAAACACCTGAGACAATCAAGCCTGCAGCCCTTGAAAAAAGGGAAGGTGGAAAGCAGAGGGTGACAGAGNACCTGAGACAATCAAGCCTGCAGCCCTTGAAAAAAGGGAAGGTGGAAAGCAGAGGGTGACAGAGCCAGACAGACATTCTAGCTAGCACTTTTGGTTTAGATTAGAGTTTTCTGGTAGCACCTTTTTTCTGATTTGTTTATTTTATATATTTTGGGGACAGCCAGGGTCTGACAGCCCATTGCATGATTGGCCTAGAACATCCCCATTTTTTTTTGGTTAATATTGTTAAATAGTAGCCTGGATTTATTCTGCTTTCTTTTTGAGCCATTTATTGTGTTGAGGACCCGTAACAGTAACCATGTTCTTATGTGTTCAGAACTCCCCACACTCGAAGGAGGTGTGAAAAGCCTGTCATCATAGGAAGGGAAAGGGGTTGTTAACATGATTTCTTCTTGTGAGTGTTTGTAATCTCAATGTGATCGATCATATAAACAGGGATAACGACACACACTTTCACTTTCACTTCTTTCCCCTCATGTAGCACAGGGTTGTAAGTGTTGGAAGTTTCATAAGAAGAAAGAAAAAGAGCGCTCAAACCTCCTGGTCAGTTGCTAGGCGAAGTGGACATGACTGTGTTTTTGTCCATTTCATAAAGTTACAGATTTTATAACAATACAGCCTCCTGCCCCCCCTTATATAGTGTGCAAACCAATCCCTGCAGACTAAGAAGTGATACTTGAAATTCTTAGATCACACATCTTTCATGGAAATTGGTCTGATCCCAAAATTAGAGAGGTACTCTCCTACCGCATCAAATATGAGATAAGCAGACAGCTAAACGCCACCGTGAGAGACGCCGTCGAGAGGCTCTCTCTCACCAGTTTCTCATCTTGTGTTATACGTATAACTTCCTGCTTCACCTAGTTTCACCTGGCAAATCCCAAATATCACATGAAAATTGCACCTCCATCTGTAAAGGTCCTGGCATGTTTGAACAGAGCCTTTGGAACTTTGCTGTGATGGAGACCGATGATGGAACGGCCAAAAGCATCACGTTAACACATACAGCATACAGCATGTTCTTAAATTATTCATGTGAACGATGGCATCCATCTCTCTCTCTCTCTCTCTCTCTCTCTCTCTCTCTCTCTCTCATCTTGAACCCTAGTTACACTCACAGATACTATGATTACAGTAAAGCTTGACGGTGTTCTGGACTATGATTGCCTCTGTTTTGTTGCTCATCAGCTCTAATCTGACTCAAACCCTCTGTTCAGGCAGCCTTCCCCCCTCCCTTCCTCCTTCTCCCTTTCTCTCACTTGTTTTATCTCTTCCTCATTGCCATCCCTTTTTTTCCTGTCAGACATCTACTTTGTCGTGACTGTCATGATCTCATCCCCTCTTTTTCTCTCTTTATCTCTCTCCCCATTTATCTACATTTCCTCTGTTTGAATCTCCTTTTCAGATGCTCTATTATGCTATTGATTAGCCATAATTTGATTTTTCCCTCTCCCTTCTTCTTCAGTAAATAGTTTTTTCCACCCTCCAGCCTCAATTATCTGTCAAATGAATAAAATGACTTTTCTACTGGCTCAAAAGATGGACAAGACATATATTGTGAGTTGTGATTCTATGTACAGTAGTTGCAGTAGCTTGGTGCTACAGTGACTGGATTAAGCATATCTATGTGCTTATGCACATTATGGCCTCAGGTAGAGTACACACACACACACACATACATGCACACGCACACACACACCATGGCTTGAGGACATAGTCAGGCTCTATTATGGTGCTGTGCAGACGCTCATTGTTCCCTTTAGCTGATTGCTATCTGCTTATTTGGTTCATTTCATGTGTAATGAAAGGCTTTCTCAGATGGACATCTTAAAAATTCACACTCATACATACATTCTCTCTCTCTCTCTCTCTCTCTCTCTCTCTCCTGCTCTCACAAAACACATACAAACACACACAGAGGGAGAAAGGATAGAGATAGGACAAAAACCAGAGGATGTTACTC
Organism: Lucifuga dentata; assembly: GCA_014773175.1. NCBI lineage: Eukaryota > Metazoa > Chordata > Actinopteri > Ophidiiformes > Bythitidae > Lucifuga > Lucifuga dentata. The sequence goes on from VXCM01001742.1 coordinate 146,037, forward strand.
TTTGCCAGAAGTCAATACTAAGCAATTTGCTATGGCAACAATTCTCAGACCAGGCCCCAGCAAGAGCCCAATGGGCCCTATTCACCTTAGTTGTGTTTCTCTTACACATACACGCAATCACACACTCACCATGTCAAAGCTGGAGACCTTTAACTAGGTGATTGGCAAATATCAAAGATTCCTTAATAGCAGGAAATGAAAAGTGTGGGTGAGATAATAAAGTTAATATGTCCTATTTGAAATTGGGTTGTGTTCTGAGTGTCTCTTTCAAGCACATTACATGTCACAGAAGAAAGCTGTGAGTGTATATGTGTTCAGATCACACTGAGTTTTGTGTTCTCTGGATATTACCTGAGAATAATTCCTCCGACTTTCTCTCAGGATCCTGCGAGGACACCGACCCTTCCAAAGATGAGGCCCAGATTCCAAGAGGACACCAGAAGGGAGAGATTTAATGAATTAATATACATTGGCCCAATTAGCCTGTGCACTGCAGTAATTATCACCACCACACACACGCGCACATGTGTTCATGCAGTGGAAATCAGAACATCCCATTGCGCAGTTCTAACAACCCAAAGGATTGTGGGACTTATTTTTAAGCTGGAGGAGGTCAAGTGTTTCCGTTTTGTTCTGTCTGCACATTAATTAGCTGGAATTTGCTTGCGTAAAGAATATGATGTGACAGATTAGTGGTCTGATATATAATTCCACCAATCTTGCACCCAGCGATGTGGGGTGGGGGTGTGGGGGCACAGCACATTGTTAGAAAGCAAAACACAGTTTGTTTCTAACATATGATAATTATAATTAGCTTATGTTCAGACATTTTGCTATGGGTGTCAGTTAGGGTTTTTTATTTATTTTTTTTCTTTTGAAGATTTTTATTCTGCTTAGAGTTTGACCAGGTAAATGTTGCTGAGGAAAGCGAGACAGAAGATGATGTAGACAAAGCACTAAAGACAATATAAAAATCCCTTAATTTCTAGAAAATTCATGAATCATCCCCTGAATAGCTCCCTTAAAAACCCATGATAGTAACCTTTACTCTTTAAAGCTATGGCATTTTTATTTCTCTTAAAAATCCCTATACCTTTGACCCCATATTTTTATACAGATTTCTTCAAAATTCTGCCTAACTTATATGGCATCTATGGAGACTTTGTAGCTTTATCTTAAACTCTCACTGTGATTTCAATGAACAATTTTATGAACAATATTGTGTTTTTTTTTTTTTTTTTTTTTTGAAAATGGACCCATGGCGGATACTTCAGAGTTCAAGAGGGTTTTAATCAGGTTTGTTTGAACACTTTTATTGGCTTTAACGGTGTTTGCAATCTGCTACATCACCATAAATACCTAGAGGGGGTCATCTCCAGCTGAACACAATCCGCTCTAATCAAAAACCATCTAAGAGGCAATCTATTATTGATTGATCTAAAAGCTGAGGGGGTTGGGTGGGGCTAAGACATAACTGCTTGAAACCATTAAAGGCACCAAATAAAACAAACTTCACCATGGCTAAATTGCAGCTTTGATTAGCCAAAGCAATCAAAGCCGATGCTGTGAAACAGTGCTAAGCGAAAGGTGAATTCAGTTCATTGAAAAGTAAAATAATTAAAATGACTCCAGACTCCATAAGGTTAAGGGGTTCAACATAGTAAAGGACACCAATAAAAACTGAATATTTAAGGAAGACAGAGAGGGGATGGAGTGATGGAAGGGAAACGTCTCTCTGAGTCAAAGCAAAAGTGACAGGATGGAGACAGAGGCAAACTCTGAATGACTGGCCTTTGGCATCTCACACACTTTAATTAAAATAGATTGGCGATAGAGAGAGAGAGAGGAAGAAAGAGGAGGGGACTGTTACCATGGAAACCAAGTTTTTCTAAATGAGAAGAATGATGTGTGTGTATGTGCTTGTGCATGTCTATCTTTGTACTAACACTTGTATTAGTGCTATTAATTACTGGCTGAAACTTGCTTGTGTATGTAGATGTGTGTGTGCACTAGGTTGAGTGTGTGTGTGTGTGTGTGTGAGAGAGACCAAATTGAAGATCTGTTTTTCTGCAACATGCCAGCTGATACAGACCACCGTGCACTGTAGACTCCTCTGACAGAGACTCCTCAGCCCCCCGCAGAGCCTTGGAGGGGGGGCTGGGAGCGGTTCATCACTCACACAGGATGGGGGTGATTAGTTGGCCACTGTATTCTGGGTCCTGGATCTAAATATAGCAGTGTTATTGCAGTGGGGAAGGGCTTGGCTGCAGGGAGGATAGTGATGAAGGCATGTGGTCATCATCGACTGAGCAGATCAGACATGTTTTTTTATAACCAATATTTATCCAGAGGATGTTAACACCATGTTTTACATTCACATACATTAACTGAGTGCTGATTTTTACATTCAATTTAACTTTGAAGTGACTTTGACTGTATTCAGGCTGCAAGATGATGAAACAGAATTTGATATGTTTCATAAAATAGAATGAATCCGCAATGCAAGTTTGCACTATTTCTGCTCACAGTTTGAATTAATTTGATAACAACTTTAATAAAGCAGCAGCTAATTACACAAGTAGTGACTGAGTCTGATATTAGGCACATTTTACAAGTGAAAAATATTAAAGGACCATACTGGCTATTTTGCATGTTTGAGACTAATATATTCAATTTTCATACACATAATGTTGCTGACAATCATTTACCAAAGCATACTACTGGAATGGTGAATTAAAAATGTTTTTCCTACCTTCCAGACCACCATTGGTTTCAGTTCATTCTGGTACGCTATTAAAGTCAACTTGTTGATACTTGAAATATTCTTGGGATAGGTAATGCATCATTGTGAACAAGACGTGTATTAGGTTTTTTTCAAAGTTACATAATTTTAGTGTTTAAGTGTAATAAAAAGCACAAAGTGAATGTATGTCTCCACCGGGGAATATAGTCCCAAATGAAGACCTGCATTTATCAAAAAATTTAAATGACCATCACTTTATAAGGGTGCGTAACTATTAGCAGGTGAAACATTGATTTTTAAGGTGGGTGTATCGCTTGAATGTTTGATTTTGAAAGATTAAGAGGTTTTGCAAAATATCAGGAAAGCTGAAATACGGTTTTATCCTTTGGGAAATGATTGTCAGTAACATGTATGAAAATTGAATATATTAGGCTCAAACATGCATGATTGCCAGTATGGTCGTTTAAGGTTTCAATCTAGTGATATTTTTCTAATAGCAAGAAAACTAAATGAAAAAAAAAAAAAAAATTAATGAAGTAACAAGATTCATATTAGTACTAAATCGGTAATATTTAGCATTACCTCCAACAATCATTATTTTCATGTTACTTCTAAAGAAGTACCAGGATTTTCTTGATAGGTGGGATTCAGAATTATTTTTTTCCCTTAAAAATGGCTAAATCTGGTGTTTGTCGACATGTTTGCCCAGTTCCCAAAACCTAAGACACAAAAGCTAATGAAAGATTTCAATCATGTGCATCCTATGATGGACCATCAACAGATGCAGTTTAGCCCAGATACAGATGTTTATCCAGATCTGGTGGATTAGAATATATATTTGGACAGGGATCATATATTTGTAGTGTCACTGTACATTCACTAATAAGTCTAGAAACATGAAACATTCAGCTTTCTATATACAGAGGCAGCTGACATTACAACTCTCTTCAAAGCGTTCCACGACAGCTTCTTCAAACAGGCCATTCTGACCATAACCGCACAGAAACACAAGCTTGGTTTGTCGTCAAGAACGGCACTTCACTCTGCTTGAAGGGCCATTGAAAGAATTGTTCCCACAGGCAGTGGGGATGAGTGAGGTTTCCACTATAACACTGCAGCCTGAGAGCAGCCTGAGTGGGGCCCGATGTTGCCAGCCATTTTTCATACAAGACATCTGGTACGCTCTTTGCATGGAGTGTGAGCATCCCTTGAAAAGATGAGATTTTTACTAAATAAATATGCAAAATATCTGTGTGAAATCAAGTTACAGAATTGAGTTCATGGTCTGTGCATGTCTAGCAAACCATTATTGTGGGTAATTTATTCCTTAATTAACTTAAGCTGCTGTAATTTCATTTGGTTTGTTTGGACTCACTTTGTATCGCAGTGGTCTGTCTGTGTGTAGAATATGCCTCCAGATTATTCTGTGACAAACAAAGTCTAGTCTGTGCTAATCAAACAAGCTGTTTCTCGGCTCTCTGTAACACCTGTCATCTGCTGGAAGGTTATATTTGACAGGTTTTGCAGAAAACCTCAAATGTATTCTGAAGCTGACAGATGCATGGACTACAGTTGCTTGTGCTGAGAATTTGTGGCTTTGAGTTGTAGACATGGACCGGCTGATGGTGTCTAGGCCAGTACAATCACGAAACTGATCCTTTGGGTGAGATTCATAAAACACAGCACCAGACTTAACATAAGGTAAGGAAAGGTGAGGTAAAGTTTATTTGTATAGCACCTGTCAAGAGAAACACTCACAAAGTGCTTCATAATACCAACAAAGAAAACACAAACCAAATCAGTTAAAAGCCTGTGGTATAAAACCAGAACGCTCAACTGGCTACAAACGCATGCTGGGCCGGCAGGTGTCTGTATCAATGACAGGTCATATAATCCCCATCTTGAAATTGTCCCACCGACGCTGGATTGACCCGGCCTGATCCAAAACTGTCGTTTCTGGTGGACTTTAACCAGCAGAAGCCATGGATCTAGTAATATTGGGCGCAGCAGTTGCAGACGCTGTTGTCTGCTGGTAAAGTGGTGCAGTAATTCCAAATTAACTTGTACACTTGTGACTGCTATTGCTAACCAAACGTAAAGAAACCACAGTGGTCACCATTGTTGTTATTGTTTCTGGCGTATGCTCATTGTACAAAGCAACAGTTTGCATGTGCGAGTTTAGTTCTTATGTCATCGTTTTCCAAAAACTCTGTTTTAGACATCAATGCCAAGTTAACTTGTAAACTTGCGACTGCTATTGCTAGCCAAACGTAAAGAAACCGGTACACGGTCGCTGCCATTGTTGTTGTTATTGTTTCTGGTGCGTGTTCATTGCACAAAGCAACAGTTCACATGCGTGAGTTTAGTTCTGATGTCATCATTTTCCAAAAGCTCCGTTTTACACGTCCACACAGATACACAGAAAGCAGAGATTTTAGAAATCTACACTTTAGAAGCCATTTTTAAAAAATCTCCATTTTAGTGGCCTAAAACACCGTTTACATGTGGATGAGAGGCCAAAACACAGAGGAAAAATATGCGTATTGTAAAATATCCTTACTAGTGTGGACAAGCCTAAGAGTTCAAAAGTTCACTTATTTGCTGATAAGTTCACTTATTTGTCGCTAAGGACAAATGTCTTCATGAAGCTGTGTTCCCTCATGCATAAACACCTGATAACAGCATCTTTTAGTGTTTGCCTTGAAAGACGCTATGGTATTTCCTTATTTACATGTTGGGAAACAATTCAGTCAAATTAAGACCTGTTCAGTGGTATGAAATCTGAGTCTCACAGAAACACACACATACACACACCATTACTGCTTTTTGTAAAATATTGGTTGCATCTCGCTGCTTCAAGGCTTTTGTATTTGCTCTCAACCTTAAACTTTTACATTTGCTCCAAACATCTACTACTCTCCCTTGCGCTCTTATTGTTCGTGGAATTTCATTTCACCCAAGCCTCATCACTTCCCCTCACTAATACCACATCTAACCTCTCCTCACCTCATTCCTCATTTCCTCCTCTTCTCATTTTCACTACCATCCACTCTTTCATCCTTCCTGGTAGATTGAATGGTAATTCTCCTAACCTGTGTATTGCTGCAGCACTGCATCACCACATATTGATAACCCTGTGGATTGATGTCCGCTTCGGCTCTGAGTGTGTGGTGATGGTTATCAAGGTGTGCACAGTGCATGTATTCAGCTGTTCAGGTAGAATGAGTAGAAAGAGAGGATAGATAATGGAACCAGGACAAACATGAACATACACTCATTACCTTCCTGTCACAAGAGGCATTCAATACTGAGGCTCATGCCACAAGAGGCTGCACTTCAGCAATGTCTCATCATATTTCATTTCACAAGGCAACTATGATGCTGAAAAAAAAAGCCCAGGTTACATCGTAACCTTATATATAACCTATAGAATGTTATAACTTTGATTATTTGATAAAGTTTTTCAGTACCCCTAAGGCTATATCTGTGCTTTATAATCCTCTCAAATAATTTTTTCCCGCTTTTATGTGTTAATTTAACTGTACAGATTGGTTTCGAGAACCAGTGGAAAAGTTAGTTGGCTATTTAGGGTTAGTAGTCCAAAAGCTTAGATACTGACTCAACATAATTGTTCTTACTTTGATTTATTGATTATCTCCACCAAGACAGTTATGCGATCACCAGTATTTATTTATTTAATTGTTAGCGGGATAGTTCAAAAAGTTATGGATAGATTTGGATGGAATTTGAGGACAACAGATAGATAATGTTGAGAGGAAGAAGTAATCAAATTTTTGAGGTAATATAAATCATATACTTGATCCAGGATCCAGGAAAAAAAAATTTGGCTGATAAAATCAATGCTAATGGGCTGATTTAAATGAAATTTATCATGGTGGCTCTTTTTTTGTGTGTGTGTGAGTGTGTGTGTATGCTTTACTGCACAACAGTGCAACTGTGCATCTCCTCATTTGGAGTGTGTGTTGTCTTGTGTGTGACAGGTAATCAGTCATGACTGGATCCCAAGAGTGGGCTGGGTGCTGCCAGGTGGCCCTCTGGGAAAGGAGTTGCTGTACGGCAGAGATGGAGTGAGGTGTGTNTGTGTGTGTATGTGTGTGAATGCATATATAAATGAATGAATATGAATAACTGTTGGGTTAGATTGGTTGGTGTTGCGCTGGCAGCTGCTCTGTCGGAATAAAACACCAACCAGGAGCGATCTTGAGCAAAGAAAAGTACAATTAATACCCCCTCATCTCTTCTCTCCTCTTTCATCATCACTTTTCTTCCAATTTTTCTCTGTAAAGTTCTTTTTGCTGCATTTATCTCAGCCTCTGCCTCCCTCCGTTTCCCTCTTTCAGAGTTATCTGTATATTATTGCCTTCTGTGAGTCATCTGTCAACTGAGTGTAAATACATTACTTATTGATTTGTCTGCATGTGTGTGTGTGTGTGTGTGTGTGTGTGTGTGTTCTTGTAATCCATATCTTTTAGAGGACCAAATGTCCCCGCAGAAATAGTAAAATTAAAGAAAGCTATAATATTATTATCCTCTCTTACAGTAATTCTCTGCTACCCAGAAGATTGATCATGTCTGTGTGTTTAGTATCAAGATATGCAGTATCAGCAGCATGTTTACAACAGGAAACAGAGGAATTTTGTTTATCTCAATCTAACGCAAAACAAACTTTCCCTCCAAAACTCCCAAACTGCTTAACTGTTATTTAGTTACTGTAACAAGTGTAGAAATATATATTTAAAAATAAATAAATAAATAAATCTGACTTTGTGGTTAGGAAAATAGGATCTGTATCTAGTTGGTCCCCAGAAAGATATAAATAAAAGTGTGTTTGCATGTGTGTGTATGTGTTTGTGTGTGCATGTGTGTGTGTGCACATGCACTACAGTGTTGATGGCTGTGTCTTCTTATTTGTCAAGCAGGAAATCCATTCTGTCAGTCTCCTCCCTAATTGTCTGGACACATGTGACTTCTGCTGCCTACACACACACACACACACACACACACACACACACACACGCACGCACACACAAGACCATGTATGTTACAGCGGCTAATCCGGGTACATTAAAGCATTAGTGGAAACATTATCTATGTGATCAGTGATTATGCAGCCATATACCGTCGCTGTGATGAAGCCTCTTGCTAATTGCAGAGCTTCAGATCATCTGAGGGCAACTGACTCATTCTAGCAGCATTACACAAAAGCTTTATTTAATTGACAGGACAGTGGACGAGCGCAGAAAAATTGCTGCTCTCTAAACCCCAGAAGAAATGGTAATGCTGCCCTCTCAGGCCTAATTAACCCGACTTATTGGATATTCCAACATTTCAGCAGACAGCAATGGTTTTTTTGCTCAAACAGGGTGTTGATGAGCTCTGTACCATTCCATTTACTTATTTCTTCAAAGAATTCTCAAACCTCACCTTGAGGTTTTGCTATGTGCATATCTTCATGGTCTTTTCACCTGCTGCCTTTTTCCTCTGTGTTTTCATCTTATTCTTTCTTTTTGTACTGAGCAATGAAGGCATTTTGAGGTGCATTTATGTCACTCCTATAAAAATAAAATTTGATTTGATTTAGGTTGATGTCAGCAACTAACGGCTCATGGGCCAAAACTGTGCCTTGAACAAAATTATTTTGCCCTTGACAAAGTCTGAAATGTTTTCCCCTTTTTTTTTTTTTAAGATTACATCAAAGGTTGCCACCCATTGTAGATGTGAGCATTCAAAATGTAACATGTATTAAAGTGTGAGGCTTTTATTGCAAAATACAGTTCAAATTACAGAAATATCAGTGCTAATTTGTGCTAGCATATCTATGGGGAATTGTATTATATGTTAGCATCAAGCTAGTAATGTACACAAAAGTTTGATTCAGCAGCAACATGTATTTACTTCATAGTTTTGAGTGATTGTGTGATTTTTTTTTCTGCTTTAGGGCTTTTCAGGTTTAAAGTTTTTTTTTTTTTTTTTTTTNATTTTTTTTTTTTTTTCCTGCAGAAATGACCAAAATCCTCTGACAGGGGTGCTTCAAGTTCCACAAATCATAAACATACCACAGTTTGAGAACCCCTGTCCAAAACTCATTTGCACATGCAAACAGCCTTGATCAGTCTTCTTATCTGTCCCTCACTTTCATTTTATTTTCCATTTGCTTATGTTTTTCTACATTCATGTACCTCATCTCTCTCATTTTTCCTTTTCCACCTTCCTTGACATCCTGGATGAGGTAGCCATGGCAACACAGTGGAAGTACCAGCGACAGAATAGATTTTGTAAAGGCCCACCCATGGATTAGTTTCCTACCTGAGACACAAACACGCATGCACACACACACACACGCACACACACACACTAGAACTTGCTCCAAACTCTTCTCATCTCTCCTGAGGGATAGTCTGAATCTGTTGCTATGGATACCACCAAAGAAGGATGAATCTTTCTAGAAGGAACTTCCATTAACTTATTCACATTGAAGTACAGCACTTAGATGGAATACTGCAGGTTTTAACAAGATTCTGTTGTTGGTCAGCTCAGCCATTAAATGATAAGACCAGTGTCAAGTTATTTTTCCCATCACCATTAGCAGCCATTAGTGTCAATCTCATTGAGGCTAAATTTACACACTTATACACACACACACACACACAAAACACTTTCTAAATCAAGTCTATTGATTTCAAGGATATTGCACATTACAAATCTGATGGAGAGTCCCCAAATTGGTTTAACAATCAAAGATCCAGGTCAGACGTGCTAGCAAGACGGCAGCAAACACTTTGACCGAAGATGAGCTCGTTCATAAAAAAGAAGTCCAGCAGCTGTTGGTGCAGCAAGAGAAGAGGTCCAGTCTGGACCAGAAGGAACCTGAGTCCTCACACATTAAAAAGGAGGAACAGGAGGAACTTGGGACCAGACAGGAAGGAGAGCAGCTTCATGAAGTGGAGGAGGCTGATGTCAGCAAGCTTCCATTCGCTCCTGTCCCTGTGAGGTGTGAGGAAGATGAAGAGATTGTTCAGTCCTCACAGCTTAATCAAAGCCAAAGTGAGGAGAACAGACAGGCAGAGAATCCAGCAAGCAGCTCAACTCAGCAGACTGGAACAGGAGCTCATGTAGAGGACTGAGGAGGACCAGAACCAGCCAGGAACTCTGATCCAGGTAATTATTTAGAGTCAGCATGTGAAGGGTCTCACACAGGAGACAAAGCACTGTTCAGTTTGTGGTAAAAACTTTACTCGCAGTGGAAATCTGAAGACACATGAGAATCCACACAGGAGAGAAGCTGTTTAGTTGTTCAGTTTGCGGTAAAACGTTCAGACATAGAATTAGTTTGAAAAGTCACACGTCAATCCTTCCAAGGAGAAAGAGCTCAGTAGCAGAGTTTGAGGTCAAAGATTTAATCAGCATCACAGGTTAAAAATGAAATGTCGACAGCAGCAGGAAGTAAAGCTGCATTCTGCTGACAGATTAGAATTTTTCAGAATTTATTGTTGGAATCAGACTCTGCTTGTCATCAGTTTTAATCAGATAATATAATCCCTTTTTTTCCCTTTAAATATGTAACCAGCCAAGATTATTTTCACGGTTCAACTATTCGGTATTTATGCTTTATGTTATTTTCTGTTCTTTCAATTCTCTTTGAGTCAAAATATACATTTTCACAAAGATTTTTCATATTAAGTCATGATTTGAGACTTTTTAGCTTTTATTACATATAGAGTTTCAAAATAAGTTTCTTGGAGCAAAACAATATTCAATGAAATGTGTTTCATGAGCAGGTGAAATTCCTAGTAATCATGTATTACTGTTGTGAGAATGAAAGTGTATCAAACTGTATCTATTATAATATAATTAATACTGCATAAAATACCTCAACAAATATGAAGTGGAATATGTGATCCTGCAAAAACGAAATACGGGCATTATGTGGTTTTGTCCGTGCTGTGAAGAAAAACATTGCAACGGAACAGATGATTGAGAAGTGCCAATTAATCATGTGAGTATTTGCACAACAAATGCAGGAGCTGGAAGTAAAGCTGGCTAATAAGTGTGATGAGAAAAGAGTTATGAATATTATACAAGAACAGCTGAAAGAACAGCAGAAAACAAATACACAAAGAAGTTGGGCTGATATCGTGAGAAATGACGATTCGAAGGGAAGCAAGCTTAGCTTGCCCTTAACAACGTTTTGACTGAAATCGACAAAAGGAAGTCAAGAGAATGGAATATCATACTGTTTGGAATAAAGGAACCTAACTTGGAAAATATAGGGAAGAACAAATACAACAGGATGTGGATGTTGTTAAGAACATATTTAAGACATGTACGATCTGCACGACAGATAATAAAGTGATGGAGAAAAGACATCCTGAAAAACATGATTTCTAATTTTAAAAAAAAAACAAAAAACTTTGCAGTGGCATCAGAAGAGACTGTCTATTTTTCAAACTTAAAGGACAATACTGGTGATTTTGTTTAAGCCCAATAAATACAACATTTTCCAAAACATAAAACTATATATATATATGTGTGTGTGTGTGTGTGTGTGTGTATTGCCAAGTCCAATATCTTTCAAAATTAAATGTCAGGTGATATAACATCTTAAAATTCAACATTTTGCCTCCTAATACATATGTCAGAATTTAGAAGGGACGATCATTTTAATTTATCAGTAAAAGCTGTCTTCTTCTCCTGGGACTGTACTTCCTGGCAGAGACATACATTTTCTTTCCTGTAAGTTGGACCGGTTAAATAAAAATGACTTCTCTTAAGCGTGTCAAGTCTCTCTGAGCTGATTTTAATATCACACTGAATGAACTGAAACCAATGGCAGTCTGGAAGGTAGGAAAAACAATTGCAATATTTACCACTCCAATAATAGACTATGTTTTGGGAAATAATTGTTCGTAACATGTAACTGCAAACCCACCAGCATGGACCTTTAAAATAATCAGTGTGTGGACGCATGGTGGCAGAAAGTGTGAAACATTGTGGACTGGTTTCCCTCTGAGTCTGACCATCAGCTTTACCAACAAACAGTGAGTCAGCTGTCTTTTCTCTCCACGGGTGCCATGGATGGAAAATCACACTCTTTATATCTGTGTCTGTGGGGCAAGTGCTGCTCTCCTCTGATCTCTCTCTCTCTTTATAATCTCCGTCTCTTCCCATCTTTCTTTTGTTATCTGGCAATATGGAGGATGATGACTACCCTACCCCCACTCAACCTCCTCTGTAGCCCACATCTGGCAGGAAGATGCTTATATATCATCTGTTACCTAATGACCCACATTCTCTCAGCGAGTGGAACATCTTTACTGTTCCTTTTCGCTCTTGTATGATCACAGACATCTTTAAAGGGTAAAAGATGGCAAAGTACTAGTGATGTTACGTTTGACACCGGAGCTTCGAAGCACATGTGGAGTACGCAGGGCAGTTTCCACTGAAGCTTCGTGTCGACGCTTGTATTGTGTAGCCAGTGTGGCATTATCGATGACGTTTGAAGCTTCACTTCGGCCACATAATGGTACTGGTTAAAGAATCCTCAATTCTAGTGGGTACCTTGAGGATTTAAAGGAAAAATACTCAAACTGTGTGTTTGTTGTAGTAGAGGAGAGCGTTGTTATCCTATGTGTTAGCATTTGTGTTGAGATGGAGCAAGCAGCCAAGCACAAGTTTTCTCTCTTGTAGCAGCTCTAGTGATGATACGGTGCCAAGGCTTCGACGCGTGTGTCGAGTAGTCAAGAAATTTTTCCGTGACGCACATGTCGAGGTGTGTTTCATTTTAGATGAAAGATAATCGATTACTAATAATCGATTACTAATACTATTAATGATAATCTGAAGCCTCGTTGTGCTCCGTACCATGTGACTGGTTTGGGAAGTGCTTCGTATCCCGCCGTGAGATTTGTCTTGTATATATAAAACCATTAAAATGATGACAAATTCTCACCATTTTTGGTTAAGAATATCTGTGGTCATTTGGCATCAATTTACAACATTTTCACTACTTAGTCAGTTCACAATGAATCACCATTAACTTATAAAAAATTTAACCAAAGAATCTGTACATTTAATCCACTACTTATAAGCGGGTTGTGGTTTTCATACACATTCATGTTTTGAATGATCATTTCTATATTCTGCCCAGGAAAGACAAAAATCCCATAACTGGTTTATTTTATTTATTGTATTCACGTCACAAGGCTTCATTTTATCTGTTTCACACTCTGGCCNACTGGTTTATTTTATTTATTGTATTCACGTCACAAGGCTTCATTTTATCTGTTTCACACTCTGGCCTGCAGATGGCGCAGCATTTATATGAAGCATCAAGAAATGAACCATAACTCCAACCACTTTGCCGGATTGGTTCAGTGCTTCGAGAGGCTTCATGTATCCATCACTAGTAGCAAGACCTAAAATAAAAATATGTAAAACTACATTACCTTCAGTCACACACACATTTCAGTCCTCTTTCTCAGTGTGCACAAGCAACACTGCCACACAACACACACTGCCAGAAGCCCATTCACTAGTGTTATACAAACTTACACATCAAAACAATTTCATGGGAACATGTGAAAGTTATACATCAATTGTAAGAAGACTTAAAGGGCTCGGGTGCATTACATTGTTTGGAATTAAAATCCAGCATGCAGTCAATATGGTAGATTTGGGATTCAAACTCATCTCTTATTTTCCATGTAAAACTTGGGGCAAAAGCGGTAACAATAAGGCCACAACAACTTTAGCTAAAGCATCATGTGGATTTATTTGGCACATAGGACTGAGCACGTCATCTTCTGCTCTGACTTTTTTTTTCATCAGCTAGTATTCATTTGAAGCTTCGAGGTTTCATCTCCCCATCTCTATAAAGTACTTAAATCCTTAAGTAAAAGTATTAATACCACTATGAAAAGTACTCTATTATGAGGAAAAGTCCTTTAATTAAGCAAAATAAAATAAAGATGGCTCAAAATGGAAGGGAAAAGAGAGCAAGCTGAAGCTTCCTGAAGATTACTGCATTTATAGTGTGGAGGCTGATGACAAACTCTGCGCAGGTGCTGCAGCCCTGCAACCACCAATCCTGGCCAACCACACCTCTCCGCTCAACGAGGCAGACTGAGGCCCAGTCCACACTAATATGGATATTTGACAAAATGTGTATTTTCCTCTGCGTTTTGGCCTCTCATCCATACACAAATGGCGTTTTAGGCCACTAAAACGGAGATTTTTTAAAAACAGCTTCTAAAATGAAGATTTCTAAAAACTCTGTTTTCTGTGTATCCGTGTGGACGTCTAAAACAGAGTTTTTGGAAAATGATGACATCAGAACTAAACTCACGCATGTGAACTGTTGCTTTTGCAATGAGTATACGCCAGAAACAATAACAACAATGGCAACCACCGTGGTTTCTTTACATTTGTTAGCAATAGCAGTCGCAAGTGTACAACTTAATATGGAATTACTGCACCGCTTTACTAGCAGATAACGGCGTCTGCAACTACTGTGCCCAATATTACTGGGTCCACAGTGTCCGCTGGTTAAAGTTCCCCAGAAATGACGGTTTTGGATCAGGCTGGGTCGATTGCCGCCAATGGAAATACGTAAAGTACGCATGCTCAGAATGTTCTTCACTGTAATTTGAAGAATTAGCAAACTCAAACAGCTGCAAACACATGCCTGGCATGTGTTTGCAGCTGTTTGAGCATTCTCGTGTGGACAGAGATATTTTGTAAAACGATGCTTATGTGGACATAGTTTTTTTTTTTTTTTTTTTTTTTAAACAGTGGCGGAAAATATCTGTTTAAAAAAATATTTGTATCAGTATGGACTAGGCCTGAGAGGGAGAACGTGAGGGAGAGGAAACCCCCCCCACAAAAACACAGGCCTTATCACCCCACTAGGCCGTAACGATGGCAATCATTACCTGTGCTACATCATCATCACTCACCGTGACTTGTGAGCATCAATTATAATACCAACCTGAACTCTGCTACATAAAAACCTTCCAGACTTCATTTCGATGTGGGATGATAGGATTTTATAGTCATTCTGTCCCCCAGGCACCGTCTCACTTCGACACGATGGAGCACAGAGAACATCCTCTCTCACTCTGCTCCACTCAACCTGATGGTTATTGTGTTTATTGTGTTCATGGCTGCAGCTGGCAGCTTTTGCTGTGCATAGACTCTGCAGAGTCCTCCAGCTGGCCATATCTTACCTGTTTGCCCCTGATCTGTGATGCCAGAAATGTCATTGCAGCTTTTGGAGGTTATAAAAAAAACAAAAGGAATTATAAATCCATCAGCATTTACTGGCAGGGTCAGCCCAGCGGCGTTGTTAGCAATATGGCGTTGGGTAAAGCAGGGTTAGATGTTGGCGCTCTCTGGCTTTTATCACTCAGACTCTGCGAGAAAGATCGAATTCAGCCAGGGAACCACTGGGAATATTAAAACATTTATCATAAATATGGGCATGTGGATTGGACGGCTGGAGTCAGGGTAGTTAATATGATTCATTTGGAAGAGGAGGGAAATGAGAGTACGAATGCTGTAAAATTGGAAGTTGGAAAAAAAGAGGGAGCAAAGAGAAAAAGAGAGGATGCAAGACAAGAGGAAAAAATAAAGAAAAATGAAAGACAGGAAGGAATAAAACCACTTACACGTCTACAACATTAAGGTCTGATTTCATTTAAAGTGACTTAGTTATCAAGTGATCATTTTTCATCCTAAATTAAAAAAAAAAAAAAAAAAAANAAAAAAAAAAAAAAAAAAGTAAGACCTGAAAACCAGCTACTGCAACTGGTCCGATATTCTTCCAACGCTGCCCCTCCATGGTGGACTGAGGTAGTGCATGTTATAAACTCAACAACAACAATTTGATAATTTTGAATGTTTTCTTGTCACATTAGATTACTTTTTCATTTATCTCACTTTTCATAACCATATTATATTTAATGACTCAGGCAGATGCTAATTTACCCTTTTTTTTCCTGTCACTATGCAGTCATTTTTTCATTAGGGACATTATTGTCTATGTGAACTTCTCTTCATCTGTGTTACTGATATAATTACTTCTTGAATGTCACCCTGAAGTCCAAGCTGGCCTGAGTGACCCTTCACAAACGGTTTCCCCCTCGCCGAAACTTTATCCTCGATTAACTCAGATGTCATTTTCAGGCAATTGTGTGCCAAAACACACAGGATGGAATAACAGTTGGTTTTGGCTGGGAGGCAGAAGAAGTTGATGAGGTGAAATGAGCTGTAGCTAAATTTAGGTGGAGGATATCTGAGGACGTGCCACCACTTCCAGAACAATGTGAAGTGGATTCAACATTTTCCAAAGGCCACAGCAACCATTTTCTTCATGAATGACATTAGTATTTTAATCAAACAGAAGTCAGAGCTGATATAGGTTATTGATTATTGTTTGAACTGACAAAATTTAGTTCAGCTTTGTTCAGTTTTTGTCACCTTGGCTGAGTGGAAGTGTAGTAGCCTTGATGCACAGAAGAGGGCAGTAATGCCCGTGCTGAGGAATTGTGCTGTTTGATCATGAACCAGCTGGAGTCTAAAATCAGATTTGCACTATGACTTTTCACTGAATTTGGCTGTCATTGAGATATTTTTAAAATCTGACACATCCTGGGAGGGATGTTTAAGATTCAAAAATCAAAAAAGCATTAGAAGTACAAAATCAGAATTAAATATAGAATCAAGTGTGGAAGAGGTTGCTGGAATAATTTAAATGTTGTTTTAAGGTAGAAATGTTGTGATATTTTGTTTTTATTTATTTATTTATTTATTTATTTATTTATTTATTTTTACAGGTATTTAGATTTTTTTATATTTTAAAATTGATTTGACTTTTTTAAGTATGGAAGAAATGTCTAATATTTATGAATTTTTAATGCAATCTCAGCTTGGTTAGTAATCAATCAAAATAATCCATATCATTACTTTACATTACAAAGCACATTTATTGAAAACCAAGAAACTCATAAAGTTTTGAGACTGCATTTGTTTTTTTTTTTGTTTTTTTTTTGTTTTTTTGACTGTTAGAATATTTCAACTTTCAGGATGAAATTATTTAATGAATGTCAAAATTATGGCTTCTATTTATACATCTTTAATATGATGTCTTTAATATAATACAATGTACCTTGCACATTTTAATTCCCTGAAAAATATAACTTTTCATCGAAACTAAAGCACCGGATGAAATATATGGCTCTCTAGATTTGCTTTGGACTAATAGAACATACTAAAAAGTGATAAAAGAATAGCGTAAATTGTTATCTTCAGTAATGTGAAATACATTTACTGTATGTCAGACTAATGGTTTTACATTCTTGTAAAGTCAAACTCAGTTGAAGTACTCACAAAAACAGAATTTTGACTCATGCTACAGTTCTTTTCTTCAAATCACCTCTGCATTGTGCTTATGGCTTATTAGTCTTGAGTGTAATGACAACATGTCTTCTGTCAATGAAGACAAGCAGAAGTGAGACAAACAGTCACCATGGCAACAAGCACCTTTGAATTTCATGTGACTTGTCTAAGGTGTACCCTGCCTCTCCCCAGTGGATGCTGGGATACAGTCCAGCTCCTCACGTGCCGGCACAGGATAAGCGGGTTTCAAGATGCTGGATGGACCAATGGATAGATGGACTGATGGACGGATGGATTCAAGCTGACATCCAGGTCATCTCAGGTTCCAGACCTACGTGACCTCTAGACCAGCATCCACATTAATCTGAACGCTTTCTGCTCAGGCCCATTTTCATAAAGCAAAATGAAGTCAAATAAAAGTTACTACTCTGGAAATGATGCATTCCCACATATTTTACAGTACAAATTCATCTTTCTACCCTCCCCAAAATCTCTTTCCACATCTTTCTCCTCTCCAGCATGTTTCATCAGCCCTCCTCTGTCCTCTGTTTCAGCCTGGACATCTGAAGTCCTGCACTTCTACTTCCCCACACTGCTGCTCTTTTTGTGGGGATGTTTCTGGGCTATGCCGTAGGGCACATGGGCAGCGATGGTGCCCATCTCTGCTGCTCCCTCCACGTGAAACATCTGATCATCAAAGTAGATGTGGGGCCTGATCTTCTCCAGCATGGGGCCCTTTGGTGCCCCAGCCAGGAACAAAGCTTCATCAATCTCCAAACCCCAGGCCCTCAGTGTCTTCAGGGCCCGGATCCCGGAGCTGGCTGCACTGCGAGCTGTTACCAAGAAGGTCCGGATGGGACAGTCCAGACGCTGGCCTTTAGCATAAAACTTTTTCTGGAGCTTCCCCAATGTCTCCAGGAAGCCCTTCAGCGGACCCTGAAAGAGGAGGAGGAGGAGGAGATTATGTGCTTTGCTGTGTTTTAGTATTGAAATTTAGATTGAAATCAGCCTAATTGAAGAATGCTTACTCTGAGTAACTCACCTAAATTATGTGATTGTAAATTGATTTACTCAAGCACATAAATGCGATAATCAGATGCATTTCCTCATCCAACAGACTCTCCTCATACATTGATTAAACAATGCTAAATCCTATAATTCTGTCCATGTATATATTTTACTCACATTTTTGCATTAATCACAGTATTAGAATATGGCGTGCATGTAAACACACCGATTCTGTTGTTCTCTCTGTTTTGTGTTTTAAACAAGGGGGAGAAAGAATGATAAAACGAGGGAATGAATTGGTAAAATCTGACAAAGTTAACTAAAATGAGGGAACTAATTTGTAAAACGTGGCTGTTACGACCCTGGGTCATATTGTGTTGATGTTTGTGTTGTATTGTTGATTATTGCAAGCTTTCCCTCTGCAGAACATGTTGTGTGCTGTGTGTGTGTGCGCATGTCCGTCCGTGAAGCGTGTGCATGCGTGTGTGAGTGTGCACGTGTCCGTCCATGTAGGTTCATCTGCTGATTGGCTACCCGAGATGCTGAGAGCTTTCATTGGTCATATGTCTCCGCTCCTGGGTATATAAAGCCTGAAGACTCACTTCCCTTGGGTGACACCTCACTACTCGGTCATGTTCTCAATGCTCCATGCAGCTGTGTTTTTTGTTCTGTGTTCGGTGTTTGTTTGATCGATTGTTTGATTGTTGTATGAGTTTGGTAATTCTGTAAGTAGCCAGTGTGTGTGAGGGTTCTGACTGGCCCATCTTGTATATATGTTGTACATATCCTGCATTTTGTGTTATCATTAAAACTTGTAGCCTACTTCCTTTGTTTAAGCAGAGGTGAGAAGCCATTTTTAGTTTTGTACACTTTTTTACTATAGGCTATTTTGGTTACATTTATTCCCTGTTTGCTTTTCTTTTGTTTCTGAGGTTTTCCTGGTGATTTTTGGTTTGTGTGCTGGCTTCACTCCCTTTATGATCTGTGTTAAGACAAATAAAATAGTTGTTACTTCGAAACTGTTGACTGTGAGCTGCTGGTCATCCTTGAGAGCAGGGACGGGAAACAGGTGTTGCCACTTTCTATGTTANTGACTGTGAGCTGCTGGTCATCCTTGAGAGCAGGGACGGGAAACAGGTGTTGCCACTTTCTATGTTACTGTTCTGGTTCCCCTAGCCCGGAAAGTAACAGTGGCCCATTTCACTAAAATGAGGGAACGAATTGATAAAATGTGGCAACGACATAATCAAAATGAGTTAATTAATTGGTAAAACGTGGCCACAATTTAACTAAAACGAGGGAATAAATTGGTAAAACATGACCATGATTTACCGGTAGTTTAAACAAGAAAACAAATTGATAAAACGTGGCAACGACTTAATTAAAACTAGAAAATTAATTGTAAAACGTGACCCCAATTTAACTAAAACAAGGGAATGAATTGGTAAAATGTGGCACAGATTTAAGTAAAACAAGGGAATGAATTGATAAAATGCAACTATGACTTAATTAAAACGAGAAAATTAATTGGTAAAACATGGCCCCGATTTAACTAAAAGGAGGGAATGCACATATTAATGAAAAATGGGAACAAATTCACAAGTAACCATAATATCCCTTTTTTTCTTCAGGATGTGATATGAGGGGCTCTGTAGACCTAATATCCTAGATTTTTTCAGGCACTTGCTGGTTTGGTAATGCATCCTATGAACAGAAGGATCTTGGTCTTGTCCATGCACTAGCACCTCCTACTTGTGGTCAGGGATGGCGTGATCTACAGGGAATCATGTGTCTCGCCTCCCAGCTAAAATGTACAAGATAGTAAAATATGAGACACGGTGTGAAGTAAAGGAAGAATGTACAGACAAAGACTTCAAACACAAGCTATGTACATGATCCAGAAGCATGTCTTCATTCTCCCTCTCGTGTTCAAAGAACTTGTCCAGCCCATGGGCCTTGAAGATTCGCTCTGACTCGTCAGAGAAAAGAACGGCGTCCCCGTCAAATGCCACCCTCAGCTGAGACTCTGACACCTCAGTCAGCTTCTCCGGCATGAACATGGTGGCCGCCGCGATGCCTGAACACAAGCACAGACTGAGGTCAGCAGGGACTGAGATAAAAGTGAAACACAGTATGACGGCTGATGAAGATGCGGCCCAATTAAAGGCAGCCGGTTATGTTGCTTTGATTCTTTGACAGCTGCAGCCAATCACACGCTGGCTGGATCAGAATCAGGTTAGAATTTACACACGGCTTTGCTGCTGATGAAGACCTTCTAGTAAAATGTCAAATCAAAGACAGCTCCTCCCCTTGAGAATGTTTGTGTGCATGTAAGCAAGTGAGAGTGGGTGTGTGTTTTCCACTGCATTATCATGCAATGGGAAGCACTGTGCTGTACACAGAGAAAGGCAGACTGGCCATTTTGCACGTTTCAGCCTAATATATTCAATTTTCATACATGTAATGTTACTGACAATCATTTCCCAAACAAAGCTGAATTAAATTTCTTTTTTTTTTTTTCCCCTACCTTCCAGACCGCCATTAGTTTCAGTTCATAATACTTGAAACATTCTTGGGATAGGTAATCCATCATACTGAACAACATGTGTATTCAGGTTTTTTCGAAGTTTCGTAACTTTAACATTAAAGCGCAATAAAAAGCGTGGAGTGAATGTACTGTATGTCTCCACCAGGGAATATAGTCCCAAAAGAAGACCCATGTTTATCGAAAAATTGAAACAACATGACTTCACAAAGCTGCGTAACTATTAGCAGGAGAAACATCAATTTGTATAATGTTTGAATATTTGACTTTGAAAGATTAAGAGATTTAGCAAAATATCAAGAAAGCTGCAAAATGGTTTTATCCTTTGGGAAATGATTGTCAGTAATGTTACATGTATGAAAACTGAGTACATTAGGCTCAAACCCATGAAAATGGTCGGTATGGTGCTTTAACATGGTCAATTTCATCAAAACTAGACCCTTAAAAGCTCAGCTGTTCTCTGTTCTTTGTGAGCAGATCATTCAGTGGTGTTTTTTCAGCGAAGCAGTCCACAGTATTGACAAAGTTGTGAGCAAGTTATATGCATATATGTATGAATTAAATAAATGCAACCCCTTTTTAAAAAGATGCACAAATCAGGCAGAAATGTAGAGAGAACACTTGAGTTCTGATAAATTTTAGTTATTCATCTTTCAAAACACCGGTCCTTGTTATTTTTTGCAGTAATTACACTTTATTTTGAATGTTTCTAACAAAGTGATTGTAATTCATCTTCGAAACATAGACACATTATTTTTGTATGTTTGAAGGATCAAATTCAGTCATCAAAGAGACAAAAGTGACAATAAATGTGTTGTGATGACAAAGTAGACAGTTTAATTTTAAGTTTAAGTAATTCACATTTTTGATATTATTTCAATAAAATAAATTTTGGTCTGTTTTGTTTCTAATATTTCTCTAATATTAAAAACTTTGTCAAAAACCTTGAGAACCAATGTTGTAAAGTAACTGATATGTTATATGATTAGAATATTAAAGGAACATCACCATTGTTTTGTGCATCTGCAGATACAGTATATTAAAGAGGAATCTTCCATGCTCACCTTCAGCCAGAGCCTCTCGGACCTTGTTGGCATCAGCGGACAGGTAAAGGTTGGTGTGCCAGGCCTTCAGGTAGCCAATAGGATTGCTTCCCCCCGTCATACAAAACCTCTCAATGAACAGGTCTGTGCACAAGAGGAACCAACCAAAACAAGACATTCTGTTCACTCAAAGACCACAAGAGCAGCCTGCATTAGCCGAGGTTTTAATGAATAAATAGCAATGGAAAAAATTCATCAGATAAATATTAGCTGTAAGGACCTAAAGCAGAATGACCTAGGCTGTTTCTGGGCTCTTTTTGCAAATTTTCAAAGGCAAATTGGTTCAAAGGCAAATTTTGTCTTTTGTGTTTTTATTTCTGATATCTCCCAAGTTTAAGTAGTCCAAATATTATGACTGCTTGTGTCACCAGTGTTGGGACAGAGCTGGACTTTGTTTTTTGTTTCATTCTCTACTTCCTCTACTGTTGGCGTAACACGTCTAAACTTGAAAGTCTCCAACTTCCATCCTACTCCGATTTGTCTTCTTTACCTTTATTTTAATCACTAAACAAACTTTCTGACTCACCTCTCCTTTGATTGTAGACATGACCACTGAGGCGAGTCATGACCACTGTGTGCCCCCTGCCTGCATGGAGTGGAATTGTCATGGTTTGGCTCAGGGCCATGACAAAAACACAGGGAAACACACCTTACCAGCAGTAAGGAATCCATTTAATGCCATTAAAAGTCCAAACAAAGAAAACAACCGCATTGAAAAGTGAACATCAAATTAATCAATGGTGAGGGTGAGTGCTTGGATGAGTAAAAACTAGGGTGTCAGTGTGTAGGTGAGCACATTGTAAGGTGTGCATGGGAGGAGAGCTCTAGTTGTACTGATGAAGGGTGAGAATTTAAATCAGTAATGGAGCATCAGGCCAAGATACTCCCATACTCAGATGAAACTCCACCTCCAATTACTGGAACACAGAAGCACAGCAACAAAAGCAAATACTCAAAGCCAGACCTGTCTGTGGGCCAGATAAACTCAGGGAACCATCACGGAATAAAAAGAACTCCAGTCCTGTGAGTGGCATTCACCAGCCTGTATGATTTTTGATTACTTCACCTAATGTCCCTGAAAGTAAAGTGAAGTCATTGTCATATGTTGATTTTTTTTTGGTCATTTACAATCTACCTGAAGCGTTACTATGTGCTGTGCCTCACATTTGAGTCTCCATTGTGGTTAAATGGCAGTAGTTGATATATGACTCATCATCCCATTGAAGTTGACCAGTATTATGTGATATCAGATAGCAATAGAAAGGCTTTTTGTACTCTCCTTGGAAATGATTTTTTCCCCAGTGAGGAGTACAAATTTCAAAAAAAAAAAAAAAAAAAAAAAAGTAAATGACACTTTGCTGAGGCTTTGAATCAGTCATCAGCTTCATTATTAGAGATCTGGGGAGTTATGGGATGTGAAGTAAAGGGAAAGCAGATAAAGGAGATGAACTTCAGGGCTGGAGGGTGTCCAAAGAGTTGGTTAACTTAAAAAGGGATGAGGGTGGAGGAGAAGTTAAGACTGGTGGGCAAGTGGCCATTTGCATTTTGACCAAAAGGAGGCTCTTTATTTTCTACTTTGCCCTGATAGAAAGACTTTTGACAGAAATGATGTGGACAATGAGACTGATATTAGGTAATCGGATCCATAATTACAGAGCATTTGTGGGTTATAGCTTTCAATTGAAGTAAGATGAGCTGATTTTCTATAAAGGGAGAGTGAGAGACAGAGAGAGAGAGAGAGAGAGAGAGAGAGAGGTGTGTGTGTNGTTAGAAAAGCCAGTTCTATGATTGCAAAAGGTACAATTAATAGAATGTATCCCAACCCGTAACCTATGCTCATGAACTCTTGATAATTTGTAGATGCAGGTGGCCAAAACAAGCTTCCTCTGCAAACTCTGAGACATGGAGAGAGAACCTGGAGTAGAACTGGTCTCCTTTGCATTGTGGTCCAAGCTTCTAAGCAGGATGCCTCCTGGATGCCTGGAGGTATTCCAGGCACATCAAACTGAGAGAAGACCACAGGGCAGACCCTGAATACACTGGACGGATTATATCCTATCCGTCTTGCCTAATTTTGCTCTCACACCTTGTTTGGCTTTTATAAATCTTCTCCCAAATCTCTATTCACAGACTGATTAATGCTCCAATTAGTTTTGTCTCTGTAAGTTTGTTATTGGTGCGCTTCCAGGCTGATCGCAGACAGAGAAGAGGAGAGAAATGTTGCTTTCTGAGACCCCTTGAGAGATTTCTCCATCTTTCAAAGAACCAACTGTGCTCAATGGATTTCCCAAATATTTATTTATCTTTGATCTCAGGCTTTGGTGAGTTTGACCCCTGCACTGCACTGTACCTCACCATTCAAACCTTCCAAAGTTTTCCATCCTTTTAAGACTGTTGCTGGGGCGTGGGAGTGATTCAAGGGAAAATGTCCTCACAATTGATGTCTTTGTGTCTTTTCCCCTTATGGATGTTTTCTTATCATCTGTCATTCCATGATTTATTTACTTGCGCAGGAGATCTGAAGCATGGTAATAAGACAGCACACTCGGGAAATCAGCGGGACAGGACATACTGTACATATCAAAGCATGACAAGCCTCACAGTCTAACATCATGCTTTTCCTTTATTGCACCACATGCCCCTATAGAACGATTGTCAACCATCTAATGCAAATGTCTGAATTTTGCTTTGTGGACTAAATGTGAGGACAAAACTATGTCATCACATGAAACCTAATTTTGTTGCATGCAGAGGACATAAATGGCCTGTCAGTCATCTTGCCCTTGGGTTTGACATGTAAAGTTGATACATGATGTTACCGTCAGTTGTGAGCAACCATCCAAATCCAAATGCAAGGACACCCATTGGCGGTTGTTAAAATTAGCTTCAGTCTAATCAGATGATGAGTGATAAATGATGTTTATCCTGAATGAAATGATAATATTTTGAGCACCCCTCTCTGAATCCTCTTTTGTGACTGGTTAGATCCATTGCCGCCCATGGTGACCCAGTATTAGGTTTCACTGCAGGAACGATGCTGGGCAAACTCCAACGTCTGACACCAGAGAAGTTACTATATGTTTTCCATTAGCTTGCTGCTTTAGCTCTCCAGAACAGGTCAGAGGTCAGAAGACCGCTTTAACATGTCCGGCCCCTCATACAGAGTTTTGCTTTGGTGGCTCTGCTCCAACATGTTTTTCTTTAAACCAGCTTTAAGATGCTTAGGTTATTTTTGCACCCCATGGGAACAACCTCACCCCAGCCAGAAGCTGCGTTTGAGCATTTCAAAACAAGAGCTGAACAGGAAGTGGTTCAGATGAAAATGTCATCAGAGGTTTTGAAGTTTTCCTGGGAAGGATCTCATCAGTCAGCTGTTCATACAGTTTGTTGTTTGTACCTCAGCTGAGCTTGCGTCATCTTCGGTCAATCCTGGATTATTTAATTCCATCATGTTCTCTGTCTTAAATTATTTTGCGACTGTTAAAATATGGCTTTTTTTTAGTTTAAGGCAGCAGTTTAATTTAAAATAAAAAGTTCACTTAGTCATGAAGAGCCTTGTGATAAACTTATTAATAATCCAGGGTTATTCTACTAATCCTGAATGCTGGAACAGCCTTTGACCTCTGACCCTGTTCAGGATACGTGGGTATCAGATTTGGATGGTAGCATATTCCAGTCAACCAATGACAGAAGACATGAGATATCAGAAAATTATTTTGGGCAATGAAATCCTTCTTTTTCTCTCTCTCGGCCACTGGGGAGCAATCAAATGCTTAATACATCTTAAAAAATGTTTCATTAACTGATGCAAATATTGCTTTTCTTAAACCTGCAATAAGGATTTACCTTGTTCAACCAAATCTATGTTATAATTTGGGTATGGATATTAGTGGGAAGTCTCAGAAACTTTGATAATGAAGCTCTTCAAACTTTTATACATTTTGTTTCATGGCTACTTGGTCAGTTGTTCCTTCAGCACTGATAATATGATTACAGACACATTTTACAGAAAACTACCAAAATGGAAACATAAGAAAACCAGTGTAATATTTATCATCTAATTTGATGGAAAATGATAGAAATAGTTGAATAAATGAGTGTTCAGGCATTTGTCAGTAGTTTGTCTCAATCAGACCCTACATGGAGAGTGAGAGAGTGACCAGTTCAAATTAATTTTGGGTGTTTTGTGTGTAATACCTGATGGATATAAAATATATTGTATAATGGCTGGAAAAGTCTTACATTATATCTATATCAAGAGGCTGGATAAGAAGCTAAGAAGATGTTGGATGTTTGTGAGACTCACTGTGATGGTTGATGGTGTTGATCAGTCGGATTCCTACATGCGCGTGGTTGTACGTCACCAAAACAATGTCAAAGAGTTCTTCGCTCTGTGGGTACAGCTCCCGCAGACGAGTGTTCACGGCTTCCAGAGCCTGTCGAGTCACAGCAACAGTCAAATCCAGCAAAGTTCTGGTTAAATGATGGATGTGTGTATGTGCATGGTCGTGGACTGAAAGGAGCGTCTTTGACCTTGACGAAGGGGAACGCCGGTCCAGGAGCAAAGGGTTCATTCTCGTGTTCAATCTGGTATTGGAGGTACTCCTCCACCCCTTGCTGCTCGTACACCTTCTGCTCCTTGTCCGTTCGGAACAGGACCCGGGAAGAGACAGCAATGGTCACTGCGTTCTCTGGCTTTGGCTGCAGAGAGAGAGAGAGAGAATGGAAAAAAGTGAGGGAGAATAAGAGAAGAAATACAGGTAAAGAGGGTGACTGGGAAAAAAACAGAGGGAAATGAAAGTTGCTGAAGAGATGAAGGGATCTCCTCCATCTCCTGTGATAATGCAGTAAAGCATGAGAATTTATTCCATTAACTAACTTGTGGAAGGTCATATTGTATCAATCAATCAATCAGACAATAAAGCTTTGACTGATTGATAGATTGATTGATGGTCGACATGGTATCAAACGAAACTCAGAAATTCCTGAGTTAACACTTGATGACGTTTGGAGCGACTTAAACCAAAAGACCTTTAACCTCTCTGCTACTATTATGTTGTAAATTATCTTTTTACAACTACATGTAAGTGCTGCTGTGTATTTTAGGGGGGTCTTTAAAACTTAATTTAGATGCAGACACATCGCAATACATGCTGGACTACATGCAGACACATTTATACAGACAAATGCATGGCTTCATGCTAGGTGTCATCGCTCATAATCATTATCATGCCTGCTACTGTTGGCATAACATGCAACATATGAATGTACATCCTTTACTAACAGAATGGTGGGATCTAATCATGGGATTGTGGAATACTACACATGCATAGCCATATGATCCACTGATAACAGGACAGAGCAAGAACAATATGTTATAATGTTATAACATTAAATAACTAAACTATAGCTATATAGCCATTTGAAATGCAGCCTCAAGGGGGCACAAGCCAGTGTCCACCTTGTGCCGGTCCCAAGCCCGAAT
>VXCM01001745.1:0-11100 GCA_014773175.1 Lucifuga dentata
CAGGTAATTTGCTAAACAAATAAATTGATGGAACAACATCAGGGGGTCGGCTTATACATGAGTATATACGGTACCTATCCCAAGAATGTTTCAAGTATCAACAAGTTGATTTTAATAGCGTACCAGAATGGACTAAAACCAATGGTGGTCTGGAAGGTAGAAAAAACATTTTTAAATCACCGTTCCAGTAGTATGCTTTGGGAAATGATTGTCAGTAACGTTACGTGAATGAAAATTGAATATATTGGGCTCAAACATGTAGAATGGGGGGTATGGTCCTTTAACGACTTGTGTTTGTCAAACTTTAAAATTGTTTTTGATGAGAGGAAGTGATGAAAATGGACTACACACGTGATGGATGGGCAGGACTAAAAAGGACCCGCCCCCGGCACATTCAGTCACGACAGCAATGAAGCAGGGATTGGCTGAGCAGTAGTGGTTGTCATGGACGCTGCGTGTGATTGGCACCCCGCTGTAGCTGTGCTCCTTAGTGGCGGTTTTACCGAAGACGTGACGAAACTTGGAGCAACGGAATGAAGAATGCCACGACATCTGGAGGGATGGGAATAAATTTGACTTTTCTTTTTTCTTCACTTTTAACATCAATAATTAACATGAATCTGAATACGCAGATGGAAAAGGAAGGATGATGATGGAGGAGATGAACAAAGGATCTGATGATAATGTAGACCTCATAATCTCATAATAGTTTCAGCAACTGCATTATCTGGTCTAATCAATAATTCAATCAGCTCTCATTATTAGTATCTTTAATAAATAATATCTTCAACTTTTTAATCATTTATCAGCCTAATAAATACATCCTTCACAGCAGCATGCTTGTCTCCTTAAATATTTATCAGTTACATACACACGTCCTGTTGTTACAAATCATTCCTGACCTTTGATCTCTGCTGCAGATGAAGCTCATCTTACTGATGGAGGGAGGAGAGGAGGGGAGAGGGAGAATTTACGCCTTTTTTTTTTCTTCCATCATTTTTTCTTGGCTTAATAATCGGACCTTTTTTTTTTTTTGNCCTTTTTTTTTTTTTGCGATTCTACCGCGAACGATAAAAATTCAGAAACCCTTTTCAATTACAAACACCAGCTAGAGCTTTGCACATTATCTAGTGCTGCGTTCATGTGCTGTTGGAAAAGCAGACGTTCAGTTCTTCCCACGTCGGCTGCTGAACAGCACTGCATTCTGGTGTGGCTTTGTGGGAAAACAAATGAAGCAGCTGCAAACCTCTGTGACGTCTGCAGCTCTGAGGATTATTCAGTATCTGCGAAGGTTTCATCTTTACTGAGCGACTTCTTAAATTTGTTTTCTAAAGTCAAAAAGCTTCCCGAGGAAATAAATAACTCTCAATATCAGACAAAATGTCAATTAACAAACTTTTACAGAATCAACCAAACTTTGTACATAAATTTTATTGTCTTAAATTCAAATAAAGCAGCTGTCTTACCTTGAACACTCTGTCATGTAGGACTGGATGGCTTTCTCTTCGTGTCTAATACTGCTTTTATTGTTTCTAATATTGTTACTGTGCTAGAATTACTTTGATAACCACCAATGCTAGTACTCTAATAACTACAACTGCTGCTCCTAAAGTAGTAACAGTTAAAGTACTTCTGCTGATACTGCAGTCCTGCAATGAATATGACTTCTGACTGCAAGTACACCTGCAGGCAATATTGTGTGTGTGTGTGTGTGTGTGTGTGTGTGTGTGTGTTTGCTCCCTGATCCATGACGTCTGACATTAGCTGAACTTTTTATGCACGGCTGCACACACACAAACACTCCCCTTCATCTGATACTATGGCCACACGCGCGCACACACACACACACACACACAGAGATAGAGAATTCTTTCCATAATCCAGAAACTAGATAAACACACCATTAATGTTGATTTTATCCATGTAATTCCACTTGATGATACACATATTTTGTTTCTAACAGATGGCTGTGCAGATTTACTAAAACTCACTGCAGCTGATGGAAATAATTACATAAGCTGTATGTCATCCTGCAGCTGGACAAATATCAAAAATAGTCACCACTTTATTTAGTACAGTAATACCACTACAAGTACTGCTGCTGTTATAGTTCTTGTACGACTTTTGCACAGGGCAGCATTTACGAGCATGATAATGTTGAGGCCAGCTTTTTTTTTTTTTTTTTTTTTNTTTTTTTTTTTTTTTTTTTGTAAAAAAATTTACAAAAAAAAAAGTATGTTTCCCTAGTTTTCCCTAAAGATAAGAACTTCTCAAAAACGCCTAAAAAAAGTATGATTTTTATTTCCAGAATGAAGTGTGGAGGATGATCTTTCAAGAATCAAAGGTCATTTAATTAGCTGTTAATTTAATATGAGGAACATCAAAATAACTAATAAATAAATAAATAAATAAAAATAAAAAATAAAAGTAAAATGCAGTCCTCCAGGACACAGGGGGCGCTGTAACATTAAAGGCGATATACAGGCGCGCAACTTGATTTTTTTTCCCCTTAACGTTTACTAACAACAATTTAAAAGACAGAAAAATATAACAGATATAAATGTGAAAACTCAGGTGTTATACCAGTTAACTGTGCAGCTATGCAGTCACATAAACTTGAATTCCTCCAGTTTATGTGTAAACTTTCGCTTCACAAAGAGAAAAAAATGGAGAAAAGCTAGCTAACGAATCCTTAACCGAAGAAACACAATGCTAAAAATGCTAATGCTAACGTGTGAAGGTTCGCCTGTATAGTTAATGTTCTAATGTTTGGAAAGTCATTGGTCTGTTTTACCTGCACAGGTAAGAAGCTAATTCTCTCTCTCTCTCTCGCTATGTTGTGGAAGTTTCTGCTATTAAAACTCACTTTTAAGACGTGAAAATGTTAGAAAAGACT
Organism: Lucifuga dentata; assembly: GCA_014773175.1. Classification (NCBI taxonomy): domain Eukaryota; kingdom Metazoa; phylum Chordata; class Actinopteri; order Ophidiiformes; family Bythitidae; genus Lucifuga; species Lucifuga dentata. The sequence continues at coordinate 2,897 of VXCM01001745.1, forward strand.
TGCAAATTTTATAAAAGTAGCTGCTTTATCATTGTAGTTTGCGTTTGCATTTTGAATCAATTATTTTTGATTGATACGTCTTTGAATTATTTTTTGTAAAACCAGTTATCAAACTAAGATATTTTACTATCAAATTTGTGTTTTTTCCAGATAAAGGAGAAGTGGAAACGGCATCATCTGGAGCATTTGGTTCGAAAAATTACATGACACGAGGTATGATATGTCTCCTGTTAACAGTTTTAATGATCATTTTAACCATTTAAAACATTTTCTTCCTTTATTAATTTCATATAAGTTTAATTGAAGTCTTTACTGTTGTAAAGACAGATTAAGATATTTAAAGTCGCAGTGGATTCCAGTAATTTATGATCGTATTTTTTTTCCTTTTGTTGACAATTTATAGACAAAAAATTGAATCCATTAGTTTAGAAGTAATAGATGCTTTAAAGTAATTGATTATTTTATTGAATTGGTAATAATTGGTTGTGAACTCTTTTGTAGTCATCTTTATGTAAAAGTGAGCTTGAATCCAGTTGCCTTGTAGAGTAGCTGAATTCTACAACTAGAAACTAAAATCACAAGATATCTATTTTCTAATATTGCAATCCGTCTCATTGAAGGCACATCTGATGGCTTTTACAGTTAATCTCATTATTGGTGTTTCATTATTTTTTGGTTGAAAAGGATCTGGGAATATTGTAGTTTTTATTTTGAATATTAAAAATCTTGTACAGTGCAGACACTCAATATTAACTTGTAATTTAATTTGAGACACATAATAAGCAGCTCCTTTGCATTTTTCTCTTGAGGTCTCTTGCCAGCTGTCACCACTAGAGGGCGTCGTTTTACAGTAAAAACTAAAAAAAAATGTCTTCTCAGAGCAGGACAACATGTGTGCAGGTGCAAAAAAAACCTCCAGGCAAAATTCAGTAAAAAAAAAAAAAAAAAAAAGTTTCCTTTAAAAAAATCATGAGCTAAAATTTGTATTGTATTTTTCTTTTAAATTTTTTTGTGTCATAATTTACCTTCACCACAGATCACAGTGAAGATAAACGGGAGTACAAGGACAGGTGGTTTGTGATTTAGACACCCATGCATTTATTTGGCAACGAATATACACCAATATAGTTGCTGATTCAAAAGATATAAGAAAGATGCACATGTGATAAACAGATTCAAACATTTAAACATAAAGTTTTCAAACATGAAAATTTTCCTGCAGATTATTTTACTCATATTCAACAAGTACATTTTGTTTGAAGCATAACTAACATTCTCAAACTGAATCTGTCCTGAAGGACACTTTTTCTAATTCTGACAAATGAAATGAGTGATACACACCAAATGACAGTACACACAGCAAAAGCTACCAGCATTCAGAAGGCAAATGTACAGAGGTGCTCATCATTATTCAGCCTGGTACTAAAATGAGTACCAGGAGATTGAGGTTGTTACCTAAATGAATTATGTGAATGTGTTTTATGCTGGACGTGTCCGTGAGGTTGCACAGGGCCTTGCGAAAAAGTTGATGTCACACAGAGAGACACGGACAATTTATTAGCCAATTTATGTTTTGATTAATTGTGACTCAAATTTAAACAATTCCAATAATTCATAAAATTAAAAATCATCTTTTAATTTCTCTCATTTTGAATTGAACTCTAGAATTGTTCTCTATATACACACTTTGCTGAACCGATTAGGAAAACCAAAATGCTGAGACACCCAAAATACAATGGTAGGTTGCTAGAAAAATAGTACCAAGAAAACAGCGTTGGCTTGTCGAGGAAATACAGTAACCAGGAGCACATGTAATACAGATAAATACAAGATAATAGGAGTAATTTGGCGTAGCTGAGAGTCACAGATAACAAAGAAAAACACTTTCGTAAGAGAGGACCACCAGTGTCAAAACTCAGCAAAACAAAAGCAAAATCGCCAAAGGTAAAACCAGAAAGAACAAAAACACAGCTCACACTGAGTGTCAGAAAAAAACAGCACAAAGAAAATGAGCAGAACTGAACACAAGAGAAACCCAAGAACGAGTTGGTAACAAAAATAACCAAGGTAAAAAAAAAAAAAAAAAAAAAAGCAGATTAATACAGAAGCACAAAAATTACTAAGATACTAGGTGATGCACAGAAAACACAAAGCACAGGAGAAATCCCTGGAGACGATTGGGTGAATAAAGAGGGAAATGAGCAGGAATAAATAACAGGAAGCTAAGGAGGAGATGGGAATCAGCTGAGATGATCAGCTGCAGGAATAGGAATAGGAATAGGGAATATAGGCCTCTCATGGCTCTTTGGATTAATAGGGATTTTTTTTTTTTTTTTTTTTTTTTGGCTCTCCAGGCCTCAGCAGTTCACCACCCCGATATATTAAATTTCTTTTGATAAAATATTTGTTTTTGACTGATTTCCTTTTGTTGGCAGCCCCATTGAAGGAAATGGCGGTTTCTCATTTTTAACCTTAAGGGCACGCTGTGTTTGGAAAAATGGCAAAGTTTGTGCCTAGGTTCAGCGTTCTTATCAGAGTTGCCACGGTTATATTTTGATCTTTACATTTGTTGTTATTGTTGTCAGTCAAGAACGCGCTTGACACCCACTGCTGCGTGTTGCTGTTGTAGCAGCAGAATGCCGTCCAGATTTGAAAAGGAATATTGACCCTGTTGTTGAGTATGTTGTTGGTGCTGGGCTGTGCTCCGGTACAAAGCCTTCAATGTTCTTGTTGTTGTTGATGCAGTTTATATCCATAGCGTTTTTCATGCGTTTCTCATCGACTCTCCATTTTCCCCGATTGCATGTTTTTGCTTGTGGAACAGTATTGGTCAGTGTGCAGGTTGATATTTTATCATCTGTGTTATACGCATGAGAAACTGGAAATAAATGACCTCTGTCCCAAAGGTTTTGGCCGTTGTAATCAGCATCCGCAGCCTGGTAATTGTGGGGAAACTTAGCGTTGTCGTTCTGCATGTCTTCGCCTGCTGCCATGTTCTCAAGCTGTAAAAGTTAGAAGGTTAAGTGAGTTGATGGACAGGATAGTAAAATAAATGTACTGCAAATAATTCTCTCTACAAATGCTGCTGCTTCAAATGAAACTCAAAGCAAACTGATGCGCCGTTACTGAGCTGAGTTTTCCACTCCTCAGGCTTTTTTATCTGACTCTAAATTCACACTAATTTCATACACATGAATTAAAAAAAATTGTCAGAATGATAAAGGTTTCAATATCGTGTTGTAATCAAAAATACAGGCTTGTTTTCCTGCTGATTACAGATGTAGATCCTGTATCGATTCTGTCACTCAGTCATTCTCTATCATTTTAACACTCAAGACAAACATGCAAGTTTAGAGTTTCGGATCAGTTCCTAAACTCTAAACTTTAAACTTCTAAACTCTGAATGTTTGTTTCTACATTAGCGTTTAAAAGTTTGGAATCACTGAGAAATTGCTGTTCCTGCTGGAAATAACTGATTTATAATTAATTATTCAGATAAAACCGCAAAGCCCCATTTTCAACAGCCATTACTGCAGTGTCAAGCTCTTTTGGCTCTTCCTTAATTTATCATATTTAAGTGGGAAGTGGTTATTAGAGACACCTTTGTGTTATTATACCTGAAATGCATGTTCAATTCAATTCTGTTCAATTAAGCAGGTAAATAATCTTTACTTGGGTTCTAAGTTGCTAAAGTTCAAATCCAAGTTCAAAAATGGCCAAAGCCTCTAGTCCCAAGAGAAGACGACTTTTTCCAAGAAATTAAAATGGCCGTGCCTGCTACAGTCTTAGCAGGAAAAACGCTGAATTTTAAGGTGGGTATATCACCTTTGATTTGGAAAGATTAGGGGATTTTGCAAAACAATACAAAAACTTTTGTTTTGGAAAATTATTGGTAGTAACATAACATATTTGCAGGTAGTATTTAACCGAGCTTAAACATGCAAAATCTCTGGTGTGCTTCTATAAAGGCAAAGCTTCAAGGGCAAAGCCTTATCATAAACTGGCAAATGAAAAGAAAAGGTTAAAATGGGCAAAGGAACACAGAGGATGGATGACTGGATAAGAGGGGATGAGTCTAAGTTTGAAGTGTTTGGATGAAGGAGGAGAACATGTTTGAGACGTAGAGCAAATGAAATGAGATCTAGAGGAGTGCAGTTCCTATAGAGCTACAGAAGACGTGGGTTGAAATTTCCCACAAGTATCTTCAAAAACTGACTGACAACTAGAATGTGAAAGGTCTGTAACGCTGATTCTTTGATAAAGATTGATGAATTGTATATGTAAATGAAAGAATATATATATATATATATATATATATATATATATATATATATATATATATATATATATGTTGATTATATGTTGGATTCATGTTGTGTTTGATTCATCAGACTTTATAGTCATCAAAGAATCCTCCATTTGCAGAGGTTGCAGCGTTGCAGACCTTTCACATTCTAGCTGTCAGTTTTGAAGATACTCGTGGGAAATTTCAGTCCATGTCTTCTGTAACATAAAAATGAATAATTTGACATTACCTATGTATTTACTGATTTCTGATCAATTTAACGCTGTTTTGCTGGATGAAAGTATTAACTTCAATCAAGTAGATGAAAATTTCAGGGCAATTCAAAACTTTTGAAAACTAGTGTAATTGGGACTTTGGGATTTCTGCATGGATTACTCATCAAACATGATGGCTAATAATAACTCAGCCCCTGCAAAAATTAAAAAAACATACCTGTGGTTCTATCTTCCAAGGAGTTGCAGGTCTGTCCTTGCTTAGATCTCCTGTGTACTTATAAGCAGAAAACACTGGAATCTTGTAAGTGATGTCATAGAGCGTCACAAACCTTCTGTTATTATTATAAGTCTGGCAAATGACTTTGTATCGGTTCTGGTTCAGGATTTGACCATTTATCAAGATGCCTGGGATATCTGGAGGATTTCCTCCAAGGAGAAAGTGGTTGCACATCAAAATTGAAGTCACCACTTCAGTTATTGTGGGAACGATGGAGAGGAGGAGGAGGAAGGCACCGAGGGACGTTGCCAAAGTCATCATGTGTCTTTAGGGCACAGAGGAAAACAAAAAAACTCACAAACGTTTACAGAAAATTGCATAACCAGATAACAAAAAGCAGTTGTTCGTCACAGTTTATGTAATCCTTATAAGTCCTGAGTCTTAATGTTTTTACCCTAAATTAGTTAAGTTTATATCATAGTTTTTGTTAATAATGACGAAATTAGCACATTGTGTGTTTGTCAACTGATGCATATTGGAATAAGCAGCCTGTGGTCACATTACAAATTTTAAATAGCAGCATCCAGTTGTACATTTTGATTTGTGAATGCTTATGATTTTTTCCAATCAAAAATGGTCATGTTTAATTAAACTGTTTCAGGTCTTAAATAATCACGTTTCAGAGCCAGTGTTTGCAGTCTTTGACTATAACATTGCAGTCTTCATTTCGTTTGAATCTCCAATCTCTACCAACCAATCCATTTTTTTCCCCCACAGCCTTAAATTTTAAATATTTTTGAAATTTGTGCAAATACTGTGGTATGCAGTCACAAAAAAAAAAAAAAAAAAANAAAAAAAAAAAAAAAAAAAAATTGCATCAGAATTTTTCGGACAGCCTGTCACATGTTCAATAATCACAAAGTCCTGCACGATCATGTTGGGACTGGATTACATTACAGGGCAAAAAAAAAATCAGAAAACTTCATTTCAGGTTGAAGAGAATAAGACGAAGCATGAATATTGGAAGGAATCTGAAGAAAAAGCTTACCGCCTGATGAAGATCTGTGAGTGAACAAAGTTTTCACAGCAGCAGCCAAACTCTCAAAGAACAACTGCGTTTGTGGAAGAGCTCTGAATTTTATATTCTTTAGAAGAGTGACTCTGCTTTTTTAAAAAGATTTTTATCAGTGACAGGCATGTTCTCGTGGTTGCTGGTTTAGCAATCACACAGTGAGGTTGTTACTTTTGAGATGACTAGGTGCAAAAACATGACTTGTGAATTTCTGAAAAGCGAAGTTCAAAGACACTTCTATCTCATTCTTCTTCCTCTTTTACATATCATGCATGTTAATGTGATAGATGCAACAGTCTTCCTGTTGAGAAACATGAAACCATTCAACTTAAAGGCAGTGGTGCCTGCAGAAAATATTTAGAGGGGGCAGATGAGGTCAGNATGAAACCATTCAACTTAAAGGCAGTGGTGCCTGCAGAAAATATTTAGAGGGGGCAGATGAGGTCAGTAAAAATCTTGGTGTGACACTAAAATGCATTATACATATGTGTATTATTGTTATTGCTGTTTGGAGATGACTTGGTATAAAATTAGGATGACAAAACAATGCATTGTTGTCCTCTTCTGCTAATTGCTTGAAGATTTTCTCTATCTTGTCATCGTTATCTTCTTCTTCCCAAATTGTCTTAAGGAATATAGTAATATTCTCATCGCGACCTGTGGTTTTTGTGGATGTAAGGACTCATTTTAGTGCAGAATAATCAGTAATGACAGTGAACAGCTTGTATTCAAGATAGTGTTGCCATTTTTCCCAGAGCCCAAACACTTGTCAAACATTCTTTTTCTGTAGCAGAATAGTTCCTTTCAGCTCCGTTCACTGTCCTGCTTCTTCTGTTCCATTTCCTGTTCTCTCAGCCCAATACACCTCCAAGACCTACTGTATATCACCTGCATCCATATAGACTACAAATTACAGTTTTGGATCAGGATGACCAAGTATTGGTTGAGACAGCAGACATGACTTCAATTGATCAAAGCCATGTAGACAGGCATTACTCAATACGGTGATATGCAGAGATATCACGAGTCATATTCAAAATCCTGACGACATGATATGAGCCGTCAGATGGCCCATACCTGTCTTTCATCTCTTGAGCCTCATAATTCTGTGTCTGAAGAGCTACATGAAAGTGATCCATAGGAAAAAGACTTCATGGTAAATGTCAAACTTGCTTTATTGAAGTCAAGTTTATTTGTATAGTCCAGTATCACGTACGTCTCAAAGGGCCACACATTAGCGGTTCCAGACCCAGCCCAAGCTCTGAAGTTTATATTCACCAGGAGAGTGACTTTTATCAGTGACAAGCATGTTCTCGTGGTTGCTGGTTTAGCAATCACACAGTGAGGTTGTTACTTTTGAGATGACTAGGTGCAAAAACATGACTTATGAATTTCTGGAAAGCGAAGTTCAAAGACACTTCTATCTCATTCTTCTTCCTCTTTTACATATCTGCATGTTAATGTGGTCGATGCAACAGTCTTCCTGTTGAGAAATATGAAACCATTCAACTTAAAGGCAGTGGTGCCTGCAGAAAATATTTAGAGGGGGCAGATGAGGTCAANATGAAACCATTCAACTTAAAGGCAGTGGTGCCTGCAGAAAATATTTAGAGGGGGCAGATGAGGTCAATAAAAATCCTGGGATGACACTGAAATGCAATACTATGATACATATACATATTGTTATGGTTGTTAGTTTTGAGATGACTTGGTGTAAAATTATACACAAGGCCACATATAAGTGGTACAGTATCAATCAGAAGTAAATACACAGCTGTCAGGAAGAAAATCAGAGCTTTTACTTTCTGTAGGTAATGTCTAGGTTGGATAGCCATTTGGATCTGTTAAACCTTTATTGTAGCACATTTAACAATAACTGAAATTGGGAAAACGCTTCAAACAGAGTTTGTATTAACTAATCTTCTACATTCTATTTCAATATTACAAAAAATGTACAATTCTACTAATTGAAATAGAATTTAGTTCAGTAAAATGCAATTTTGAGCAGGGAGCTGCTTGAAAGGAAAGTGTTGCGGTCCTGTTCAGTCACACTTATCCAGTTCCAGTTACCTCGGAACTCAGATTTTTCCAACCGCCTACTTGGAAAAATGTATTGGGACGGCACTAGAAGTTGGAGTTCCAACTGGGAAACTCGGACCAAAATTATTGACCATAACTTCACGAGTATGACGTCATTCAACATGGCAGCGCCCCTGGAAGCGAGATTTGTGAATTTAAATAATCAGCTAATAGGTAAATAAAGTATTTTTTCTCATGTGACATTGAAATAAAAAGGTCAAAATATATCACCAAATTAACTATGTAGTGTATAATAACTGTTGATGTTTGATGATGATGATTGATATGTACTGTAAGTGTAAATAATTTCAGAAT
>VXCM01001746.1:0-59124 GCA_014773175.1 Lucifuga dentata
GGGGGGTGGCTCTGCTGTATGTGACACTGATGTGGAGTTGGTCATGCGTGATGCACGACTGTGTGAAGGCTGTGTGTATGATCGCACAGGCTGCTTGGATGGGATGGCAGATGTTGGGTTTGTTTCTGGAGGCTGAGACTGAAGGAGGAAGGTCTGCTCTTCTGATGGGACATATGGCAGGTCACCGTAGGCACTCCTGCACCGTGTGTACCAACTACCATTATGTCACGCATCCTGTTGTTGACTTTACAGCCTCTGCAGTCTGCTTTTTATGACATACCAGTGAATTATAACAGAATTATAATTACTTAAAACTTTATTACCATAGAAATTATGTATTGGTTACAATTAAAATGATTAAGTGTGTTTTATTAGAAGTGGTTTGTTTTACATGCTATCAACAAATCAACCCCCCNAAAAAAAAAAAAACAACAGTGCTTATCTTAAAATTTTAAGCAACACAATTTGATCAAAATATATTCCTGTTCAAACTTTAAAGGATCCAGTGTAATAATTATAAACAGCAGCATCCTTAGTTGTCAGTGACAGATCTGAAGGATGTTTCTAAATTGGTTTCATTGTTGGGCTTGTGTCCTCTCATCTATAACAAATCATTTCAAGAGACTCAAGCCCACATAAATCCCAACAACTCTATTGACTTTCCAACATGATTTATGACAGGAGGAGTAGCCCAGACACTACAGGAAGTACTATCAGCACCTGTGGATTAGTGAAAAAGTAGCACTAAACCCGCATAATATATAATATTTTCCATTGGATAAATACAAACTTGATCTATTAATGCCACAATAACAGCCTTTCATTACAGTTTGGTTTAGTTTCAAGCTTCTTCCTTTATTTGAGCACTTCATTGTGGGATCAAGTGAAGGACACCCAGAGGGATGATGTAATGTTGGTAGGAATCAAGATGGGTGATGGGTGATGGGAAAGTCATTCATGAAGAATGAAACACCAGGAAGGTTTTCCATTTCAAGTGGAGATGTTCGAAACTGAATGCTCAGTAGATTAATTGTTTGTTGATTGATTCTCATTAATTGAACAAAAACTTTTTTTCATAGAATTTTTTTATATTTTTCTTTTGCAACTGAAATGAGATTCCACAGCCAGCAAATATGCTCTGGGTTTAATTGTGTCTGTCTGCTGCTGTCTAATAATACCTCAGAATCTATGATAATATAATATACTGTAATGAACATGTCTTTGTTTTGAGAATCATTGAGGGATTGGGTTGTTCCGTTAAAATTTGTTTTTATTACAGTAATAATAATGTCATAATTCAGGCACAGTCAATCCTCCATTCATTGATTGGTCTAAATCAGCAACAGGCACTATGATGTGTGGTATGCAAGCCTATTGTGAGTGTGAAATCATACTATAATGTTTCTGGCACACACCGACATTAGATGGCGGTGCTTTATGATGCTGCCAAATCCCATGGATGAGATTTGACAGCACAATAAAGCACCATTCATAGCAAATATTCATGCTTCAAATACATGCATTGTTTTATACCAGCCTCTATGCTATGTTTGAAAATGAACAAGAGGGAGAAGTTTATATTTGAGGGTGTGTGTGGCTGTGTGAGTCTGCTTTGTGTCAGTGGAATGTGTGTGTGTGTGTGTGTGTGTGTGTGTGTGCCTTNCTGCTTTGTGTCAGTGGAATGTGTGTGTGTGTGTGTGTGTGTGTGTGTGTGCCTTGCTGCATGCCATTTTGCTGGAAATGTAGGATGTGTGTTGATGCCCAGGGAGGCACCATATGCTGTTTAGATTCAGGAGCATCCCATCACGGCAGACTCATGGGTGAAAAACCCTAACTCCCTCATGTGTCTCCCTCATCCATTCACACGTGCAGCATCACCACCCAGCAGGGTTAATGTCATGCAGATCCATTTTCGCCACACTTGTTCACACACCACCATTAATAATTCTTGATATGGATTTCCTCCTGCAAGGCTCAACACAGATAACAATGTTCAGCTGAAATCCTGCAGAGGGCAGAGTTTTACTGCCTAAACGTTCAGAGACAGTGAAACATTTATGTTTGCATGGCTGACGCAATAGAGAGGAGGAGTGGATGTGCAATTGGGATTTTGGATAAGGTTGAAATTGCTTTTGTGTGTGGCTGTAGAAGGACTTGATGGTTCGATAAGATATAGTTCATATTTTAATCATGGGGAGAAATTGTTAGTAAAGATCATTTCATCGTAATTGTTGGTCATTTTCATATGTGGTCTTTTAATGGTTTGTGAAACAAGAGGCATGCAGGCAAACATGCTTGCTCTGTTTTCTACAACTACTATGCACATATCATTTTATGAGTAATTAAATGCAGAAATTGTTAAAATAATATAAACCTACAAATGGAGAAAAATGGGAAATTCAAAATGAGTAAACACTAAAATTTTGAGAGGAAACACGTTTAACAAGATTCCATGTTTGCCTCTCCCTCTGCACGACTCAAACCACAATCTGATGTATTGCACAGTTGGCAACCTTGCACTGTTTGCTCTGTTAAACAATTATTGTGGTTTGATATTTTTTCCTTTTGTGGATTTATCGATGAGTCAACCCACTATAGTTGTGATAAACAAAATTAATTTCCAGTTGAACTGAGAAGCAGTGGAGATTTATAGTTTTGTCTGGCTTCTTTCCGCAGTGCGGTAAATTACCCCTGGGTGATCTTTCTTCCCTTTTTTTTTCCTTTTTCTCTTACCCCATCATCTGCCCTCCACAGTGCCCATACTTCAGTCCAAAGGGAGCACCTGATCTCACAACACCAAGGCCCATAATTGCTTTACTTGCATCCTGAGCAATGTTGGGAAATGTCATGAAAACACATTTCCAATTCTTTATGTTTCCTAGCCAAATTAAAAAGCTATTTGATGTGCCATAAAGAATTACAGTGACTTTAAATGTTAGTTCAGACTACAGGTCACACTGTGTGTAAGGTGGTGTGTCATTCTCATTGAAGAAGTGTTTGGTATTAGTGTATTTTTGTAAAGCATTATACGTTTTAGACTTGTGTGTCTCCCTGGGCTTATATGAGAAGAGCCTCAGAGTGTCTTTCAGGATAGATAATTAATTTGCTGTCTGTGAAATCGCAATTGGATTGATCAGGATCCTGCTGCTTTAAAAGCTTTTATTCCCTCAAGGAATTCAGCTTCCTGGTTAGCACTACAATCCATGATCTGGGCATGTGTTCAAAAGCAAAATAATTCAATACACCATTTTATTGCTAAAGAACTATCTCTCACATACACACATCCCACATTAACTGATTGGAATTGTTCATCTTTATTTGCATTTGTGCTATCCCCTGGGATAAATTTACTTAGGTGATTGCTTCTTTGCTGTTACACATGATGCCGTAGTTTGATCCAAAGAGGATTTGGATGTCGGTGGCCTGCGCTGTCAGAACGCCTATTGTCACATGATCTGATGGCTATGGATGGTGAGGTTATTTCATGTCAACTAATATATCTGAGGTCTCAGCGCTGTTGATGGAAAAAACGAGATGCAGATTATAGGGTCATTTGGGGAAAAGCGAAAAATATTCATTCTTCCCAGTACAGGAATTTAGATTTTACTTTTGAAATTTGTGAATCAGTAAATCCAGATTTGTGCTTTTTGAATAACACATACAGGCCTATATCTGGTGTTTGTCTTTTTTTTTTTTTTTTTTTTTTTTTTTTTGCTGAATCATTGTATCATGTTACCTTACATTGCATGAAATGATACCTGAAGTGCAAATCTTACTATTTGATACAAGATTTATTCAGTATGTACAGGAGTCTCTTGGCAAGTGTAACCAATGCAGCAAGAGTTAGAAAACAAAACCTTGTCCTTGTGTAATGACAATACAGCCGCAATTTAAAAAAAAAAAAAAAAAAAAAAAGCTACAGGAAAGCAAGAGGAACAAAATCAGCACTCTGCAAAATCAGTTCGTTAATTGCTTTAGTTGGCCCCCATATAAAAGCAACATAAAAAATCTAAAGAGCAAAGCTGGTTGCTTCATTAAAATCAAAATTTAATATCTAGATTGTAATGCAGGATGTAAATGGAATACTCCAAACGATTGATGAAAATCTTTTTCCTTTGTGACACAGGTGGCAAAATCACAGTGTAAAACCAGCTGCTAATAAGCTAGACAGAGATCGCCAAGATGTAGTCAGAATGTACTGTATATGTAATTTTTCACCTTCATTTTGCCAAACTGTACAGCCTGCTTTTGATAAAGTGTGTTGTTTATTTGCTTGTTTGTGTGTTTGTGTGTTTGTTTGTTTTTGCTAACTTTATTTCAGACTTGCTAGCTCATGGAATCATGTTTCTCTTGTAAACTTTGAAGGTGCTTAAGATGAATTAAGCCATCAAATGGCAGTAATGGCAGTAATGCCTCGTCTAAAGCATTACTGCTGAAAAATGATGGGGTGCCTGTCAAAAAAAAAAAAAAAAAAAAGGCAGAATGCTCGTTTCTCGTGCTAGAGGTCAGGGATACTGATGGAGGACAATACAGAGATCCCAAAAATATAGACCTTCTCCGTAGCAGCCAACTCATTCCATTATGGGATTATGTTAATGTACTCCACAAAGACAAGCTAACAAGATAAGAAGCAAAATGTTTTATGTATCATCTTACATCTTTGGCAACATGGTGTCACATAATGGCATTTTTCTCACATTGCTATCGAATAGATGCTTTTATTTTCTTCTGCTGCAGTGCTATGTTTAACATCAGTCATGTCATAAGATAGCTGCAGTCATTAAAGCTCATAGATAGCCATGCCATCCTTTGCTTAGTGGGCTGTTTTCCTGACCTGTACAGCTGAGAGGTGACTCACTCAGGGCCAGTGCATTCTAAATGCAACCTGCTGTGAATTTGTAATTTGCTCTGGTTTGGATCATGTGTAAATGTGCTGATGGAAGAGACAGGCTGCATATTTCTGTGGGATGCATGCAAACCTCCCTCTGTGCCGTTAAAGCCAGTGGTGCAAATACTGTTGGAGCATTAACAGAGGGCATTTCAAGGGCTTCAACAGAGATACAGCGTAAGCTCACATCAAAACCAATTTAGTTACGTGAATGGTTAAAAAAAAAGAAATTAAATTTATGCATTTCCAGAAAAAGGCTTTCATTAACTGCTCATTTTTTTCTGCTTCTAGCGTTTATCCACTTTTAATATTGTGTATGTGACTATAATGACTCTTTTGCCCTCATCTAAGTATCACTCTGCTCAGAGATGTATAGAATCCTGGTATTTTGTGTTACCTATTGTCATGCCACTGTCAACAATCACAGTTATCAGAGGTGGAGGTCACAGATAAAAAGCAGCTGAATTCTTCATGTACAGTGATTTGTAGAGTCTGCTTTATATCTACAACATGCCCCGCAGTTCATCATATTTTGTTTTCCACAGGATGTCTATGACTGCCCTTGTTTATCTAATTCTTATGACCTTGGCTATCTCACATTCTTCCATTGAAGATGCCCCCACCCCCCCTTCTCCTTCTCATCCTCCAATGGAATCTGCGGCAAGTCCCCTTACGTCAGCAACATTGCAGGACCTCTATGCTCCTCCAGCATTATATTCAGCCCCTATCTCCTCCTGTGCTCATTAGTGCAAGAGGTAGAGGTGACAAGAACGGTCACACAATCTCAAAATGATAAAATACATAACAGAAGGGGTTGCATAGATTCAGAGACTTCAAGAGAGCTAACACAACAACTTAAGTGTATGCAATAGATTCTTAAGAGTGGAGTTTGGTGCAGTGCACAATTTACATTCTACTGTATATTGATTACATCTGTATACCTCATGGGAAGGACTATCGAGCGTTGTGGCTGTAGGGTGGATTTTAGTTCTATCCTCTGCATTTTAAATGGCTTTATAGCTGCAGCATGTCATTACTACTTAAATAGCCAACCTCACCTTTAACTGCATAGGGTTTATACTTGCTGTGATTATTAGCCATACACAAACATATTCGCATTACAACAATATAATATTAATCAACAGTATCTTCCACATTTATGCCCTCTGTTTTTAGCTCAAAACATGTTTTGTGGAAAGCTAACATTTGAAATGAATTGCAGTTTTTGATGATTATGCAACACTGCAAGAGGAGAATAATGAGTAAAAATGTTTCAAACACAAGCTTAAGCACACACACAGGAAAACACGAGGGATAAATTATCGATCATTCCATCCTTATCCAGTACTTTGCTTAAAAGGATGCCTAATCACTCAAACAAATCATTTTTGAGGTTCGGTCAGATCAGGCTGAACCCAGCTGAATATGAGAAAATTCTGTTTTTGTGTATTTTGGAGTATGTTGGCATATGGATAATACACAGGTGAATACAAAGCTGAAGAAGTGTGAACATGATAACTACTGGTTCTCACTGTTAAATGTTTACAACAGATGTAAAAAATAAAATAAATAAATCCTTATTATTTTATGCTTTGTGTGATTAAATGATTTCAAATTAGCCTGGCAAGATTTTCCCAAATTATAGGCAAAGGGAATGGATCGACCATTTTAAACATAAAAGCAATTCAAAGTGCTTCACATAAGGCCTAAGCAGGCTAAATCATCCAAATGCATGTGTGGCTAAGCAATATCATGTACAAAGGCTATTTACATAACTAAATTAAGAAAACATATATTCTGAAGAATATTTTTAAATAACTGCCTGTCTTTATTTAGGCAGAGGTATCTGAGTACACTGTATAAGCACAATGGTCCTTAACTTCAAACCGAATATCGCATTCATCATACATGTATTTATAAGCTCCTGTTTCATCAGGATGCTTGTTAAAAGTGCGGTGAATAGAAAATGTAACTGGTTGGGTCACACGTAGCAAAGCCAAAGCCAATGCTGACAATGCTTTGTCTGCACAGTGTCTTCAGATCTACTGCAGTCTACATGTAAAGAGCCTGTTGTACTGGTTTGTGCAAGAGTGAAATCACGATCACTTGGCAAAGAAAGTTTAAACAGGGGAACATAGTTTGGCAGGGGGTGTTTTCTGTTTTTATCATGATTGCATTTTACACCGTTTTATTTAGTGCATTATGAGGTTACCCTCAACATTATTCTATTTAAAGACACATAGCAACTTATAGACCTGATATGGTTTGAACTGACAAATGTTATAATAATTTTTGCGATTATATCTCAAAATTGTTACTGCAATTCTGCCCAATTCCTTTCTGATGAACCAGTCAACACAAACACAAAAGCAGTATACCTGGATGTTTTATGTAGAGGGTGCAAGTAGGACACTCAAAATGAGTATATTTCAATTACAATATAATTTCAAACTTATCCACACGACCATGTTATCTATCGATGATTTAAAAATAGATAGGTCGAGTCCATTTCTCAAAACTAATGTACTTGTGATAAGCAATCTGGAATATTTGCTAAAATGAGAAACACGTGAGATTGTTATCATCATTAATGGATGCAAATAGATGACAGGTTGATATCATTCTTCAGTTTTGTTTTTTTTTATACACAGTGAGACCTGCTGTGTTCACCAGGAACTATTACATCTTTGCTGATGTATATTCCCTCTCGCATCGTCGGCCGTTCGCTCTGAGCAGAATGGCGCTGGATGCTGCTGCTGCTGCTGCAGCTGCTGCTGTGGAGCTCCTCTCTGCATCTCTGCTCCCCCCGCGGAGTGAAGCGAGTGGTTCGTTCCAGGCGAAGCTGTCAGTGTCACCGCGGCGGAGAAGCAGCTGAAGTGAGCGAGCGGAGGGGGGAGAGCGAGGCTTCATCCACTGCCTGCCATTGCAGTGCGGCGGCAGCTGCTCTGGAGCCACACCGGGAAGAATTGTCCTTTTCTGGAAGATTTTCTCTATTACGCCGTGAGGACCATTGCTTTTGCGAAGGTGAATGAATTTCTTGTTTATTCATGGAAGTCTTTCCTGTGGCCGCAGGAGCTGACTGGATGTGTGTCCCCCTGCGGATACAGGCGAGCGGTAACGGTGCAAGCCGAGGTAACTTAGCTACCTCAGCTACAACTACGCGCTATGATAACAGGTTAGCTAATTGGCCAACAGGCTAGCGGTGTCTGGTCTGGTAGCGCTGTCACGTATATTGATACTCGCTGTCTTTATTTTAGCGGAGCTTGTAGAAAATTTAAAATTGAGTCACAAATTATCTCGCGGGCAAGCTGTCACCGAGCAGACGGGCTGTTCCCACCTCAAATTCGCGGAACGTCCAGGTAGTGTTAGCTGGAAAGAGTTAGCTTAGCTGCGGGTACANCACCTCAAATTCGCGGAACGTCCAGGTAGTGTTAGCTGGAAAGAGTTAGCTTAGCTGCGGGTACAAAATGTCGGCCAGCTAGGGGTTGATTTGACCAAGAGGGTATCACTGAGACAGGGGCATTAAACATTATTAAGTGTGACGACTGCAAGAGGCAGCGAGGGAGTGTTAAAATTAGGTCAGCTGCTAGAAATACGACTTTGTTTTTTAAATTAGAGGAAGGTCATGCGGTGCCTCTCCTTGTTTTGATGGTCGGCCAGTAAAGCCAAAGCGGGTCTTGAGTAAAGCTATCCAGCTAGGCAGCAGTTGGCTAATGTTAGCTGGTTAGCTGGCTGTAGTCCGGTGCTAGTTAAGTTTAGCCCACTGACCCTGCCTTCTGTCATGTCAGCTGTGAGTGGCTTGCTAGGGACGTTGTGCGGCTTCTCGAAAATGAACTGGCTGGATATTTTGATAGTTTGTCTCCTTACCAACTGATGGGCAGCTGCTGACAAGAGCATAAACCACCAGCCATCACCTGTTGAATACAGATAGTATCGCGTCTGATTGTTATTGTTTGTTGTGTCAGTGTAGCAGCTGTGCTACACTTGCTTTGTGATAGCCATTAGGCTACACGGACAGATGACGTTATCTTGTTGGGAAATGGTACTCTGCCTGCTTTCATTGTCTGACTCAGTGTAACATTTAGAGCCTGCAGATAAAAAAATATATAAAATCACTGTCGGAAGGTTTTGGTTATAGTTTGCCTTGTCTCAAATGATGTATTTTCCTGAGGATATGTAAAGACTACTTTAGAGACAAGTGATGCAATTTACAAAACTAATTTACTGCTCCATCAGAGTGAAATGAACTAAGAATGTTTCTGTCTGCTATACATTATATACACCCCATTACACATCATTTATGTTATGCTATTATTATTATTATTTGATCACATTTTGTATTGAGTCACCAGTAATCATGGCCAAAAATATCCAGTACAGAGGTGAAATTAACTTCATTTAATTGTGTGTATGACCAAGAGCAAAGCCATACACACAATTAAATGAAGTTAATTAACAATACAGAGTATTGTTAATAGAAATATTATGTTTCATTGCTGCACATCTCAATATTGAAGTCTCAAAGATTTAGGCATGCAGGGAAATGATTTAATATGTTAGCAACGGCCTGAAGACAGTAATATAAAGGTATATTAATTAAAAGGTATATTAATTAGGTTTATTAATTACCTAATTAATGGACAGTGCAACAGATTTGTTAAATGAAAAGATGGTGGCATGGCACATAGGATATTTGAATCAGACAACAGGTGTGTCATTGCACAATCAATTTGAATTTTCTTTTAACAATTAAGATAGCGCTGTTGTGCTACAAATTCCTCTTGCAAGCATGTTGCCGGAGTAAACACAATAGCTAGCTGCTCAAGGGTGACCATATATGTTGACCTGTAAATCATGTTGCCCGTGACTGTCAGTGGAACAACAGTCATCTAAATTATGGTAGTTTTGGAAGGACGAGCATTTCCGATGTTTTGCCTTCATAAATCAAATGTGACTGCAGTTTTATAGTCCTGTACGTGAAGAAACAGATCTACAACTAATACAGTTGCTGGCTTTAACAGACCTACACAACATGACAACAGTCCTAGTAATAACATTACACTAACTTTTATTTTGAAATGGAGAAACAAAGTTTTTATGTTTTCTAAAATGCAAGAAAATCAAATGCAGTCCAGGATGGATAAGCTGAACAGTAGCTTCCACACACTTGCATGCCAGTAAACCAGTGTCCAACCAAATGGGCTGTTATCATTATACAAAAGGCCCACAAGAAGACCTGGGATACTCTTAATGCCACTAGTACACGGTCTATCTCAAAACATGGAATTGGAGAAGCAGGTTAAAAAAATGGTTGGAAACTGTTAGAGTAGCATATGATTTGTGTATGCAACAGCCTGAGGATGCGACTAGAATCAAAGGGAAGCATTCTGGATTCTGAGTTAGTCTGCACTTTCATGAAGTATCTATGCTACATCATAGTTTATTTTGTATAATTATGATAATGCGAGATTTTAATCTACTGACTTCAGATTGGGCTGAATATTGTTCAGAAATATATGATATCTGTGCCAGTATCAGTTTTTGGTACCAATATCAAAACAATACTTTTCAGTACATTATTTGGCTGAGTGTCAGCACAGCTTTGGTATAGAAAAATTGCTGGTAGAGTATTTAGGTTCCGCTCTCAATTATAGTGATCTATTTAATAACATTTTGTAAGTCATGTTATCATTTGTTGGTGTCTCTCTTGTTCTGTTCACATTTTATACTACATGGATTTTGGACACCATTTGCTGATAAAGTGAATTGTTCCATTATTCAGGAAGTTGACTGATGGGTGCTGCAAACATTTAAAGGTCATTGTTCTGATATATAGCCAAGCTAAGACTCCCCAGCAAACGCCATGCTCTCATGTTTGGTCTTACTGTGTTAACAAATGACACATATACATTATAGCTATGGCTCCAATGACACAGAAGCTCACTCAGCCTTGTATAAATCAAGCCCATTGTAAATCCCTGTTTGAAAGAGGTGTGGAATTACCAGGATGAAGAGGGCTGCAAAATCTCTAATCAATCACATTTCAGCACCAACCTCCTTTTTCTCATAGTGCAGAAACATCCCTTATCATGACTGGTTTTCATTGGCTGTGTGTGTTCACCTCAGTGGGTTAGACAGAGGAAGGGCGGGCTGCAGGTTGGCAGCACTGTTATCAGCACATTCCTGCTCTCTTGTGGTCTCTGTGTGGAGCACTGATAACTTCCACTGGGCTGATTGAGTTCAGGGGCTGATTTGTTGCCACGTGTGTTGGGGACACTGTGAGCTCTGGCTATGATCACTGTTGCCTGTGCTCCTTAAAATAAACTCTGCTTACAAATGGTCATCATTTGTAAAAACGTGTCAGAGGATTTGATTTTGTGTCATCCAAAAAAGAAAAGAAAAAAACACCATAAGCAGTGGCAGAACTTCAGCGTTACTATGTTATTGAACAGAAAATACACCTCATATCAGCTAATGTTGGAATAACAGCAAATTATAACACTCCACTTTTCATGGTTTCTTTTTTTTTTTTTTTTTTTNTTTTTTTTTTTTTTTTTTGGACAGCGTGATCAAGGGCAGTTGCACTGCATGTTACACAGCACGTCCGTCATTGTGATTATTGAATTTCTTCCAGACATACTGGTATAAGTGAAGCATGGTTTAAAAAAAATGGAATGCATGAAAAACAAAAACATAAAAAAGGATGCATATATAGTAATAAAATAAAGCTAATTACAGTCGCACAATCTGTAGCCACAGTATTGGTCTGTTAGCTACAACTGCAGCTTCAGCTGTATAAATGAAGACTTGTGTGTTCTCAAACTTTCAACTTTTCTGAATGTTACAGACATTCAGTGTGATTCTGCAAAACAGCTGCACTGGGAAAAGTAAGTGCTGTAATGTTGACTATATAAATAAACATTATTGTTAGCAAGGAAAAAATAGAGCTCAGGAGACATGTTGAAGTTTTTTTTTTTTTTTTTTNTTTTTTTTTTTTTTTTTTACTATTTTTCATTATGTTGTTATTTAACTGAGTAATCATTCTCTACATTCTATATTAATGTAATAAAAAGTAAAAAGAAATAGAAAAAAAAGAATGGGCTGACCTGCTGGAATTTATGCTGACATGTAATGATTAGCAAGCCATGTTCTCTACATGCTTCTTTTGGCTGTTGTGGAAATTCTTTATTTTGAGAGTTGTAGGTAGAAGCTTGTGGAGAGAGGAGGCTACGCAGGGAATCTGTCACCGCTCTCAGACTCTGCTGTGATGGATGTAAGTTTAACCCATCATCTGGCCAGCATTGACTGGGTTTCATAGGATGTAATGAATTGGTTTGGTATTACATTCTTCACTTCACTGCTGATAAATCTGGACTAATTTGCAGGAATGAATGACATTGTGTTCTGCATTGAATAATGTTCAGTCAAGAATGATTCTTACTGGTCAGGTTGTTACTTATTTTACAGAATGACAGTTTGGCAAGTGTGGATATTTTTGGAGTCTTGGATTTTCTGTTTTTAAATCTTCCAGTGTGTCATTCTTCTATATGTGTAGTTGATACATATTTTCAGTTTCATTAATTTCCTCTTTCACAATCACAAACAAATGTGTAAATAACTGTATGTAGATCTATTCTCATCTGAGTCAGTCCTTTTATTTTGTCTGGATGCTTCTCGTGCTTGTTGCTTCTTGTCATTGCTGTTTAACCTGCTTGAAGAGAGCACGACAAAGGCAGGCGTACAAATGATGCCCTTATAAAAAAAAACAAAAACATGCAGCAGCACTTCTAATAACAGTCGAAAGTTTCAGTGCATGTCATTATGCAGATGGTTTGTTGGTATAGAATAAACTAAGCCAACACTGCCGTGTGTAGGAATGATGCATGCAATATAATTCATTTCAACAGTGAAATGTTGGCACTTTAGTGTTACAGCATATGGAAGTACAGTAGTGTCTGTGGTCATGGTTACCTCGTCCTCTCAACGTAACCTGGCACAAGAGTTGCATTGAACAGACGAAGGATCTCCAACCTTTAATAACAATTCTGTATTTGCTGTTCCTGGTTGGGAAAAATGTAGTCTAACAACAACCAATGTCTGAGTGCATGTGAGCGTTACATACTGCAGATCCTTTAAAGCTGGGGCCACACTACGTGATTTTCTAGGCAGCTTGGTAACGATTTAGAGATCGGGCAGAGTGCAGGGTAGTCGGGGGCAGTTAAAGGCAGTCGCGCTGCTGAGTTGTTGCTGTAATCGATATGTGTGTGTGTGCGAGTGACAGATCCAAATCTGTCTGAAGCCAATCTGTGTCGGCTAAGTCACGATTCAGTCAAAGGTGTTTGAATTTGTCAGGCCAAATCTTTTGACAGTTGACAAAATATATGCGAGTAAAAGTCTCCAGTCTCAACAGCAGTTGAGATTGGAGTCAGTAGCCATTGAAAATGTCAGCTGGTGACAGACAGAGGAAGGACAAAGAGAAGCGGGAAAGTTAACTTTGACATGGCCAAGCCGAGGAGAACATTTGTGTTGTGGACTACAGAAATGTAGGAACGTCTGGTGGAGTTGTAGCCACAAATGTTTATTTAATGTAACCACAGCGAGTTACCACAACAAAATAGACAAGGATAAAGTGTGGACTGCAATAGCAGAACCTATTAGCTAGCTCATATAGCTGTAGCCTAAACTTACTAAATATTAACGTACTCTGCTCCAGTTCACGCTGCAGGGAATACAGCCCATGCTGCCCAACTCCCTTCTCCATCCAGGGCTTACACCACTTCCTACATTTCTGTACTTTTTTCTTTTTCTCTGAGGAAATTGCCATGCAGACAACAACAGTTGCAAGCTGTACGGCATCCATGTTTGTTTTGGTGTAACAGTATCGCAGGAAACTTTAGTCTCACGAGCACTGTAACCTGCGACCGTCTGTTCTCAGTCTGTATCTTTGTTTTTGTCCGAGACAGCTGTTGTTATGAGTGCGGGCACAGGAGACTGAAAATCATTTTGTGTCGTCCAAGATTCACTCATTAAATGTACGCTGCCAGTCTTTTTGTAATTGTTCACAATTGAAAAAAATCACGTAATGTGGCCTTAAAGTGCAATTGGGGAAGCCTGGTTTGCTAAAACAGCTATAAACATCTAAAGACCAGTAACATTTCTTCTGACAGTTGACTGAATAATGAGCTGTAATGGTGGTTTTCACTGGATGCTATGACGTAGGGCTGTACCATATCACATTGTTCATAACAATACCTGTATCAGTTTTTAAATATGGTAACACATTACCATATCACGATATTGACAATATTTCGACGTGATTACATTGATGAATTTTCACATAATGCGCAACAAGAAGATGCAAATCAAGCACTAATGAAAGAGTGCAGTCAGTGTCTGATGAATTAATTCCTCAAAAGGAGCTACCTCTGTTGTTTGGAAATGATTTGTCTTCAAGGTTAACTGGCTAAAAGCCAATGGTGGAAACACTGAAGCAGAAAGACCAAAAAACGTCAAAAGTCGCGTGAGGAGGCGAGCCAGACTTCTGATTTACAATCCAAAACAAGCAGGCAAGTGACTGACTCAGGCGTAGCTGCTGCCCATTAGCTAGTTGTAATCCTTCTGACAGAAAAAGCAAACATGGGGTGAAATTAGCAAAGTGCTAATGTTGTCAGCTGTGACTTGCTGTTGTACAGTATGAGCGGTGTTGGCCGAGTTGCTACCTCTCACTTTGCTGAGTTCTTGTCCTGAACCACGGGCTTCAGATCTGATGTAAGTGTTGTCACAGAGGCTATTTAACACTGGAGGAATATCATAACCTGCCAAAGATCAAGTCTTAAACCAGTCATTTTACTTGGTGATACTGCTTTGAGTATTTAGTATTTCATTTAGTAGTATAGTTCAGTAGTATACACTACTAGTTAATTTGAGTAGTTGTTTACAACCTAAAATATTAATGATTTAATTGGGAAGCACACTGCTGATTCTGCTTTTACATGAAGTTTTTACTCGTGCTGTTACCATTTGCAGTATTGTATACTCATGGAATCACCAACACAACATTATCAGTGTTACATTGTTCATATTGTCTTGAATATCGTTATTACAAAAATACCTTTATGTAAGGTATTATTTAAAGGACCATACTGGTGAGTTTGCATGTTTAAGCCCGATATATATAACCTACATACATGTTACATTAGTGACAACCAATTTCCATAACATAAAACCATATTTTAGTTTTCCTGTTGTTTTTCCAAATCCCCTAGTCTTTCAAAATCCAGATGTTCAGCTGATACACCCACCCTTAAAATTCAATGTTTCGCTTTCTAACACTTATGCACAATTGTTGAAGGCGCGGTCATTTTAATTTCTTAGTAAAAGCCGTCATCTCCTGAAGAAATTCTTATCATGAAACAAATATTTTTCTCAAATGGTCTGGTGGGGTCTGATTGTAGTTTTGGAGACTTTCAGACCCCAAAACCCAGCTAACGTCTGCAGTCCTCCAGCTGTGATCCTTGTAGATTCTTTGGCCACTCGAACCCTCCTCACTATGTGTGGAGTCAATATAGACACGCGTTCTCTTCCAGGCCGATTGAGAAAACAGTTTGTTTCATGACAAGAAATTTCTTTTTCCTTTCAATTATTTTCCTTTAATTTTGTTCATATATCAAAAGGATAAACATAAACATATTTTTTTCACAGCCCGTTTTACTTTTATTTACCAGGGTTGCCAATATTTGTGGAGGGCACTGTATATGTATGTAGTTATAAATGCGTGTTTTATTGTTTCGTTTTTTAGTTTTTTTTTTCTCAGCCCACTTTTGTGGTATCATTGAGTTTGTCCCTAATTGTGGTCATGACCCTTTATTTTCATTTTCTTTTTTTTTCCTGGAACCTGTTAATTTTAGCAGAAGTATTAGCATGCAATTCATGAGTTATGTTCAGGTGTTGTATCTGATCAGTTGCGGTATAAAACACAATGTGCTTGTGCTGTCTTTGTGGTTAACCATCAGCATAAAGGTAATTATCTGTGCTATGTCATTGAGATATTGAGCCTAATTTATGCATGTAATGCAGCACACCTGGGGGGGAGGGGCATGATCGTAATGTTCAACATGCGGAGAGAGAGTTGGTGAATACTGCTGTGGTTCAACCCGGCAGCCAAACGGTTAAGTCCGATACAGCAGTTTACACTGCGGATGGATGTTCGCTAGTACAGAGGAGTCCCATGCTGGAGCGGAACTGCAGATTCCACTCCGATCGCTGCCAAGACAGAGGGGGTTCGCCTCGATCCCATGAGCATATTGGGGAGAGTTGAAAGGAGGGAGAAATATGTCGGGAGAAGGCAGAAGAGCTGTTCTAGTCTCCAAGCAGCATTTCTGTGCCTGCAGGATGTGTTTCATAACCCCTTACCTGTGCTCATAATTTTAGTAGTTTCAAAGCCAAGAAAAAGAGGAGAAGGTGCACTGAGGTCGCTCGCAGCTCTAATTGCTGCGGTCATGCACTGAGACGCGCTTTTGCAGGAATCTCCTGCTGGATTTGCTGAGGAGTAACTGGAGTTTGGCGAGACACGTTTTGTGTGCCTGCGTGATGAGCAGTGTGAAGTGATGTAAGTATTGCATCTCTGACTCTCCTATTTAAAGTCTTCAGACTCACATCCTTCTGAATACCTAATAGACCAAATACATGAAGGGAATGAGGGTCTGTTAGCCTTTAGCCTTTTATAATACTGTTTGTGTGGCTTTCATGGCTTAGTGATTAAGTTTTATGTCAGATTTAATCTCTTGACCTTTTTTTATCAGATGTGTAGTGCTGCATTTCTGCCCCCCTCCATTACAATTTGCAGTCGAGTGTATAACCGTGTTGCATGTTCAGAATGTCACTTCACTCCCAGGGGACACCCCCCTCTGGTACTATGGCACAGGCCCTCATCAGNTCAGAATGTCACTTCACTCCCAGGGGACACCCCCCTCTGGTACTATGGCACAGGCCCTCATCAGCATTTGAATATGTTTTCCAAGGCAGGGGCATTTTAGCAGTTGTCAGCACTCCCCCAGCAAATCGTTTCCAATTTTTGAAGTGATCAATCATCTTTTTCTACTTGTTTGCTCCTTCACCGCCAGCAGCCAAGATGGAGTGTGACCGCTCCGTCTTTTTCTGCTTTTGGCTGCAGTGCAATTTACACAGGGTTCTCAGATTGAGCATTTTATTCAGGTGTAGTCTCTATGTCAGCGTAATTCTAGGGTTGAATACCCATGTTCTTTTTTTTTTTTTTTTTTTTTTTTTNCCCCCCCCCCATATTTTAGTATCTTGAATATGTGACTGTCCCAGAATGAATGAAAATGAGAGCATCTTCCCTTGGAAACCATTCTTTGAATAGCTACATTTTTGCTTTGGCACATAATAGGATTTCTGAACAATTTCTACTGTTTTTCAGTAATCACACTTTACAAACTTTGTAACAACACAAGATTATTAAGCTTTCTCTTGTGTGCATACCGCAAGTTTCCCTTAAAGTCACTCTGTTGCAGCATCACAACAGCAGAATTAATGAGAGCTATTTTTAGTTACTTTGTCCCAGTGTCCAAATAGAATAAGGCTCTGCCTCACTCGTAAACCATACTTCAGCAAAAACCTATGCTCTTACTCATAATTGAAAACCCTACCATGATCCCACTCAGGAAGAAATATGATTTAGATTGTATTTTCTGAACGGAGTCTTTATTTGCAATGATATTCCAAAACATACAAACAAAGCTTTTCTCTCCATGGGTTGTCAGATTAATATTGTGATGATTCATAATATGTAAGTTGCTCTTCTTGCACACATTTTTAATCAAGTGTGTTTGTATTAATATATTCGTAATAAAGCAATACTCTTGGTTATACTGAATATTAAATGAATATTTTACAGCAGTTAGGATTGGCTGCATTCTCTTTCTGTGGCAGCTACAATAAAGTGACAGGAACATAAAGAGGATGTGAAGCATGACTTTCCATCAATCAGCCTTTCACTGTTTTACCAGCCAGATATTTCAAACTGAAAAGAACTGTCAAAAGATACTTAAAAACCATTAAAACTAACAGAACCTGCAAAAACTGACAGTTAATTTTACTTCCAGATGCCTGCCTCAAATACCTGTGACCTCAGCCATATTTGCCATTTTACACACAACAATGGATTTGCAGGTGGAAAGTAACAGCTTTCGAAACTATCAGTAGAGTATTCAATTGTGTATCGACTCAGCAGAATCCATTATGGCCACAGCTTTCCTGTCCTTTCTTAAATCTCAGCTGGTGTTCCTTCTGTGTTATAGTTCTGGCTCCCAAGTTGCCTGGTTGTAATCCCCCAAGCGTGACCCAGCGGCACGGCGTGCCGGCACAGTGTAGCGGCTGCCAGGTCTGGCTTTTGCTCATGTGGTACGGAGCTTCTGTTGGCAGCAGTGCTTTGTGACCATAAGGGGCCACAAACAACAGTGCCACAAAACCTCATCAGTCACTGGATGCTGACACACTCACACACATACACACACTCATAGCAGCACTGCAGAGTCTGTAGGGCATCACGACACACTGCTCTTTTTCCATTTTTTTCTCTTACATGTACTCGCCTGTTGAGATTCCTCACTTGGACTCTAAATGGGGCTCTGAGATGCTGGCTTGGTTTTGAGACTGAATGTAGTCAGCATGTGTGTGAATACAGCATATTTTATTGTATTATGACGTTTAGGTTGTGACTGTGCTGTTATTTATTACAAAGAAAGGCTGTTTTGAGGTGCTGTGGTAACAAGTTTGTATGTTTTTGATATAATTGTTAGTCTTACAAAGCAGAGCTCTTTCAGAATTGTATGTTGTAACAAGTCAATAGTTATCTAAAATATGTTTTTTAAAGGCTTTCTTTCTAAATTAATTCAGTATTGTCTTTTTGACAATACTGAATTAATTTAACACTGTTGAGGAACCTTCAGACACGGCCTGAAAATGTCAGGCCACTTGAACACACTATTCCTCCTCTGTTACCAGAGCAACGAGCTCTGCAGGAGGAGAAAGCAAAATTACATCCCTTCAACATGAATGTGTGCGTGTGTGTGTGGCAGAGGGGAGGTGATCCAAACTGCAGGACGTTGTTAAATCAGTTTTTCTCTCTAAACTCTGTGTAAAGTCCTTTATGCATCTCCTGTTTTCATTCATTTGCTATTTTTACATGGATTTATTTGCATCAGGTTCAGGCATTCTCTTTAAACGTATTTTCCAGACGATATGGTCTCTGTTTGCACACAGAACTTAATATTGTGCATTTGTCGACGCAAATGTGTTACGTTGCAAAAAATTCCCAAGAAGGATTTCTGAAAGTAATACTGTCAGTCGGAAACAAATGCCTCCTTTAACTTTGCAGTTCTATGGTTAACCATCTATAAATCTGGACAAAATGTCTCTGCATCAGCATTTCCACAGTGCCGATCAGCTGCACAACACAGCCATAAATCCTCCTCCTCTACGAGCATACTTTCCAGTAAGAATTCACGTCTGTGTTTTCAGCAGTCTTGTTAGTATTCACACGCCTTTTTCCTCTGAAGTGCAGCATACTCACTGTAAAAGGCCAAGGGGAGGTCCCTTGTTCAATCTTTTGTTCACCCTCCCTTTGTGAGTCCCACCATAAGCTGCTTGAGGAGTTTGTGACTGTTGCTGTGAAGCCAAGAACTTGTGGGGTTACTCAAAGTGCCCATATGCCCTCATATGCATGCTAACATTAGGCTCTTGGCCAGCAAATTGTGACAAACATGGGATGACATGATGAAGAAAGGGTGGTAAAACAATAAACCGGACGGGAGAGTTTCCAGTCATCTTACCACAAGGAATTTACTCAGCTGCATATTTGTTCACACTGGGCCATGGCATTGTGGATTTAAAAAAAAANTTAAAAAAAAAAAAAAAAAGTAAGACATTATTTCCTCAAAATTTGAAATTAAATTATTTTTGATAGTATGCTAAGTTTGTTTTTATGTGTGGCTTATCCAAGATATAACTATTGTTCGCTGTAAACATTTATAAAATTGACATGCGCATTGGTTGTTGGGCTCAAGCAGAAGTTTTGGAGTTCTATGTAGGTACTATGTTCAACACTTAACCTGCGACATGTTTCATTAGTAACGTTGACTGGCTGGCAGGGCGTCAGCTAAGGGTCTGCTGCTGCTTTTAATGGAAGACTTGTCCCCCTTCATCTCTCATTATGCTTCATTGTGCTGCACATGAGCTCATTCTTTCTGGTGTGTTTTCTGCCCGGCTTGTCTTAAGTGTTGTAGGTGTCAAAGAAATGACCAGCAAAGCAGCGTGGATGTAAGTGTCAGTCTCACCTATTAAGGTCATTGACCTCAGATCAGCTTACAAGGCAAATGGGGATTATTGCACATGGGAGTGTGTTGTGGGTTATAATGTGCCCCACAAGGATGGACCTGATAGCTTTTACACTCGGTCATTGAATGCTTAATGCATTGTGAGATTGGGGGTGAAGATGAGTGGAATAAGAAGAAATCTGTAGGGCGCAGAGGAAAATTTTGTCCCAACAGCAGTTTTTTTCTGTCTGCTATAGTTTCTTACATTAGTGTTTGTTAACGTGAGGGAGGGTTTGCTTTGATTTTCAAAGACTTGCTGTCAGCATCAGTGTAAGCTTGATGCATGTAAACACGAGACCACCTTCTGTGGATCCACCTCCTGTCTGACACCTACATGTTAGAACATCTCGCGTGTGTGTGTGTGTGTGTGTGTCTCCAGTGGCCTTGACTGAACTGTAGCAAAACAAAGCACAACATAGTACGTTTACCTACATGCTAAAATGTTGAATACACCCGGATTAAGGCAATAAATAGATTTTTCATGTAGACACTTAAATTAGGTTGAAATTGGTGTAAATAGGCTTACGTTGAGCCACAGACCTAGATTATGTGATTGTAAATCAATTTATTAAGGCATGTAACCATCATAATCAGAGTCAGCCACCTCCACATGCATTTCCTCACCTGGCGGACTCTCTGCTTACTCTGATTACACAACGTGTCATGTAGCATCCTGTTAATTCTGTTCTGTACGTCTTATTTGCGTTATTGCCTTAATTGCAGTACAGACAAATAATGGCAGTATAGCATGCATTTAGGCATCCTGACAGCGTTATCTGCAAGCTGAACAACCACCTAGATGCAGCCGTGTGTGTGTGTGTGTGTGTGGTGACAGTTGATGTACATTAATTTAAAGAGGTCAAATATTCCACAAACACTGCTTGCAACTTCCCCTGTCATTATAAAGCTTTTCCTTACAAGAGGGAATGCAGCAGAAATGGGCTGAAAATAGGCTTGTTTCACATTATGTATGCTTTTAGACTGTTTGCCATGCTATTGTTTCCACTTAATGTTTATTTTTTGTGCTGAAATGTGGCTCAGTGTAGTCTTTAGATCAGGGGTATTCAAATAAAATTCAGGTAGGTCCATTTACTCAACTATCTCTCCTTGTGGGGTCGTAACCACGAGATATTACCATACCTGTCAACACTGAGTTTTGAAAATAAGGGAGTGTTTCTGGGACCCTAAGAGCTNCCCCCTTAAAATATAAGTTAATATTAGTACTGTAAAGAAATGCTCAACGGTCTGGATAAATGCCTCTCTGGAGTCCGCTAGTTAGTGACCACTGCTTTAGATCCTTTACCTGCAATGTAGACATTTTGCAACTAAATTAACCCTAAATCCACAAGTGGTTATAAAGTCAGAAACCTTTCAGTCACTTTTCTCAACATGAAATGAAGATGAAAGTTCACTGCAGAACCATTCACTACATATGTACCCAGAAGACGTTTACCCTTCATAAACATAGATTGAGACGTTAAACCACATTACCTGTTTAAAATGATGATGATCAGTCTGCAGACCATGTAGCTTAACTAAAGAAGTCAAGCTAAAGTCACACCATGTATTTCAGGAGCGAGCTGAAACAGACTCAGACACTAAAATGTTTGCCCTCTTGTGCCCATAATCCAATAAAAATGGATAATGGACAATATCAAAACTGTATCAATCCATTTTCCATGTAGAAGAAAAATGACTGAGTTTAATGTGTTGCTCAGAGAAATGTAGGCAGACCACATGCTTCACTTTGGACTGAACTGTGTGTTGCTGTCATCATAGGATGATCTGTCCAATCAGCAGGAAAATCTTTTGTAGTTTTTGTTTTGCTTCTTTGGATGACAAAACATCCTGTCATCAACCCCAAACGTTTAAGCATGTTTTGTGGACCTGTGTGTGTGTGTGTGTCTTCCAGAGTGCAGCAATGGAGGAGACTGTCATTTGGGAACAGCACACAGTAACACTACACAGGGTGGGTATCTGTCCTCCCCTTTCAGGCTTTCTCTGCATCCATCTATGCTGAATCCTGGACTGGACCCAGTCTGTTTTGTTGTCTTTGCCCCCCAGCCCCATCCCTGCATAGCTTCTCTTTTCTATTTTACCTGGAGGATTCATGACCATAGCAGACGAATTGTCACACAGCTTTTCTTCTGCATGATTTGTGTGTAGAGCCCAAATAAACTACCCAATAAACATGCACACAAAATAAAGGTGCTGCACACTCTTTTCTCTACATGTACAACTCACACAGATCCTTCTCAATTTACAGTCTGAGAATAAATTACTGGATAACAGCATTTTTTTTTTTTGTAATTATTTGTGGACTTAAAGGACCATACCGTGCATTTTGCATGTTTGAGCCTAATATATTCAATTTTCATACATGTTATGTTACTGACAACCATTTTTCAAAGGATAAAACCGTATTTCAGCTTTTCTGATATTTTGCAGAACCTCTCCCTCTCAATCTTTCAAAATCAAATATTCAAGGGATACACCCACCTTAAAAATCAGTGTTTCGCCTGCTAATAGTTATGCAGTTTTATGAAGTCACGGTCGTTTAAATTTTTCAATAAACGCAAGTCTTCTTTTGCGACTGTATTCCCTGGTGGAGACATACCTTCACTCCGCGCTTTTTATTGCCTTAAACGCTAAAATGGCATAACTTTGAAAATAAACCTGAATACATGTCTTGTTCGCGATGATGGATTACCTATCCCAAGAACATTTCAAGTATCAACAAGTTGATTTTAATAGCATACCAGAATGAACTGAAACCAGTGGCGATCTGCAAAGTAGGAAAAACAATTTTTAATTCATTGTTCCAGTAGTATGCTTTGGGAAATCATTGTCAGTAACATTAAGTGTATGAAAATTGAATATATGAGGCTCAAACATGCAAAATGGCTGGTATGGTCCTTTAATAAAAAAGCTAATAATTATGATAATGTTGTTTCCATGGAAATGACTAAATCAATTTCATAATTTTTGTTTCTGTGTTCAGGCACCAGGGTTTGGCTTCGGGATAGCCATATCAGGAGGTCGGGATAACCCTCATTTTCAGAGTGGTGAGACCTCCATCGTTATCTCAGACGTGCTGAAAGGAGGCCCAGCAGAAGGCCTACTGCAGTAAGATTTTGTTCCAGTAATGGCAACCTGATCACATTTCTAGTTAGTAATATTAAATTACCCTGCTGAATCCAGAAAGACTCCAGCGTGTCTGTTTTGTGTGTCCCCTCTCTAGGGAAAATGACAGAGTGGTTATGGTCAATGCTGTCTCCATGGACAATGTCGAGCATGCGTACGCAGTCCAACAGCTTCGTAAAAGTGGGAAAATTGCCAAAATTGTAAGTGTCAACATCACACTATGAATTCCTTTAAAACACTTTGCATATTTTTTCAGATGCTCACAGTTAACTTGTAAAAAAAAAAAATGCATGTGATTGGGTCTNCATATTTTTTCAGATGCTCACAGTTAACTTGTAAAAAAAAAAAATGCATGTGATTGGGTCTCGTAAACTGATGTGATCTGTTGTCAGGCTAATCTCATATCTCATTTCCCCTGGCCAGACAATCAGACGGAAGAGGAAGGTTCACGTCCCTATGGGTCGCCTGGGGGAGAGGGAAACAATGTCAGAGCATGATGAAGAGGAGGACAGTTACGATGAAGAAATATATGAGACACGGAGCGGTCGCAGCGGCGCCTACAGTGGCGTGGGCGGGGCCATGGGCAGGCGCAGTGGTCGGAGTGGCGGGCGAAGGGACAGGGAACGTGAACGCAGCGGCTCACGGGAAAGGAGTCTCTCCCCACGCTCAGACCATCGCTCGCACAACCTGCCCCCACGTCCTGCCAAAGTCACGCTTGTCAAATCCCGTAAAAATGAAGGTGAGGCTCACAAATCAGAGAAAATAGGAGCAGAGCAGGAAACGAAGGTTTTAGCTTTGAGGATCACAGTGGCTTTTAATACAGAAAGTCACCTGCCACTTTTTTTTTTTTTTTTTTTTTTACCAGATTGTTACAGACGGCTAGATTTTTAAATGAGAGTAACACTTCTAGATCAGGATTGTTTAACTGCCAAAGTAAGCAGAACTTGCCAGCCACAGCAAAAATTCAAGTTAACTCAGGTAAACCTCAGTAAAAGTAAATTACCTTCTACTAACATGACTACTATTAATCCCAGTGGGAGCAGCAGTCAACAGTCAAGTGTGAATTTGTGAAATTTATGCTAACATTAGCTTTGTTGCTGTCGTTCACTTTGTAAGCAGAATATGGCCTGCGCCTGGCCAGCCACATCTTTGTCAAGGATATTTCCCCAGAGAGCCTGGCAGCCAGGGACGGCAACATCCAGGAAGGGGATGTTGTGCTGAAGGTAAGGGAGACAGAAGAAGGGTTTTCTTAGTGTTCTAGTGTTCTTTCTTTTCTTAGTGTTGATGCTTAAGAGATTAATCTGTTGGGTTTGGGGTACCTTTTTTCATTTCATTTTAGCATTGTGTAAAAACAAGCTTTGTCATATAAGAAACTCATAGTAATGCCTGTCTGATTTTGTCAGATCAACGGCACAGTGACAGAGAATCTTTCTTTGATTGATGCCAAGAAGCTGATAGAAAGGTCAAAGGGCAAGCTAAAAATGGTTGTTCAGAGGGACGACAGGGCAACATTGCTGAACATCCCTGACCTTGATGACAGCATTGCTTCAGCCAACGCCTCTGACAGAGATGGTGAGAGAGGTGTTAAGTGTTTGAGCTGAAATGAGGCGCAGCTCAGTCTTGGAAGTCTGTCATCACTGAGCAGCAATTTCTCTTTGGTCAGACATTTCAGATATCCATTCTCTGGCATCCGACCATTCCAATCGATCTCACGACAGGCGTCGTAGCAGCCGTTCCCACTCTCCAGACAGAAGATCTGAACCCTCAGACCACTCCAGACACTCCCCCCCACAAATCAGCAACGGCAGGTAAAGACCACCCATCCACAAATTGATATTTCAGGCATTTAGAGTTCATACAAAGAATACAACTGGGAATATGTGTCAAGTATCAATCTATGACATTTTAATATAAATACATTTTTACTTGGCTACTTTCTTGCAGTAGTTGATACAAACCAATAGTGAACCATGTTTATATTGATCTTTTACATTTGCTCTTCAGTAGCAGGGAAGTTTTTGTAATGATTTAACATGTACATGTAGGGAGTTAACAGAATGCTGTTTATTTGGAATAGTAGAACAGAATAGAATAACTTTGTCTGTCACAGTGCAACAGAAATTCATTTTCAACAGAAGAACTCTGTAGTTACAGTGAACAATAAGAACAACAGACACAACAATAATATTAGAAATTCAGACTGCAACAGCAAATCCAATGATATCTAAGTACAGGCCATGTGCTACACTGCCAAACTTTTGATGGTCTTAACAAAAAAAAAAAAAAAAAAAAAAAAAAAANCATTTTGCATGTTTGAGCCTAATATATTCAATTTTCATACATGTTACGTTACTGACAACCATTTCCAAAAGGACAAAACCATATTTCAGTTTTCCTGATATTTGCAAAATCTCTTAATCTTTCAAAATCAAATATTCAAGCACTACACCCACCTTAAAAATTAATGTTAATAGTTATGCAGCCTTATGAAGTCACGGTCATTTAAATTTTTCAATAAACGCAGGTCTTCTTTTGGGACTATATTTCCCGGTGGAGAAATACATTCATTCCGTGTTTTTATTGCGCTTAAACACTGAAATTACGAAACTTCGAAAAAACCTGAGTATATGTCTTGTTCACGATAATAGATTACCTATCCCAGTGTTTCAAGGATCAACAAGTTGAGTTTAATAGTGTATCATGAATGAAACTGAAACATATGGTGGTCTGGATGGTAGGAAAAACATTTTTAATTCATCGCTCCAGTAGTATGTTTTGGGAAATGATTGTCAGTAACGTTATGTGCATGAAAATTGAATATATCAGGCTCAAACATGCAAAATGGGTGATGTGGTCCTTTAACAAACCTCAGATTTACTGCTAGGCTGTTGTATAAAATGTCTGTTATTTCTCATGTCCCGGTTAGATAATATAAAGAAGGTGTCCATAATTTGTATAGCATTTAATATTGCCCTGTTTATTCTTTCATACATCAACAGCTGGAGAATACCGTAAGTTTGGCATCTTTCCCTTTGTAAATAACTGTCAGTGGTAGCAGTAAATCCTTAATAGACTTAAAGTAGATAAATAAATAAGTAGATCTAGTGTTAGTAGTATTATGATTATTATCACCACCACCAGTGCAATAGAAAATGATTCATTTTCGCTGCGCTCTGTGTGCTTGATATGCAACATGGAGTGCTCGCACCACGGAAATCAGTGTTTTGGGGGCCAAGGATTAAATGATGAAATATTGCAGAAGGGATATTATGATATTACTTATTAAGTCCTGTTTTGACTGCGGGACTGTGAAAATGTCACGTGTTTTGTCTGTTGAATGTTGTTTTTGGGTAGGCAAACTGCACGTTTGGCACAAAGACAACATGTGTTCAACAATGAGGGAACAATAGGCCGCCATCACCCACTATCAGCGCCACCAGTCTCCCATTTTTCACGTGGCTAAGCATTTGCAGAAACTGTCCTTTAAATCTAAGGAAGTCTTGATTTCTGCTCAGTGCTTACTGTGTAACAGATGATCTTTTGTTGACCATTTTCACAATTATTCACTTGTCATGTTCAGATGCCCCAAAGACAACAGCGTGCCATTTATAAGAATTTCCTGATCAATGCAACTGGGACTGTTAGAACAGTCAAAGAAAGTATTTAAAGACAGGAAGCAGATAATGGGGCAAGATGTTGTTTATCTGGGCCTGATGTGTGACCTTTGACCTTTTCTTGCAGTTCAAGGAAGCTGGCAGTTAAAAGAAACGCCTCTACTAGAATGAGTTGAAAAAGATGTTTTTCCTCTGTAGCTCTCAGTCCTCTACAGTTACTTTGTCGCTTTGCTTCTTTTCTTTCTCAGCAGCAGAACTGTACTGCTTTTTTTTTTTAGTCTTTAACAATTTTTTGTCATTTAGATTGGTATGAGCCATACTTGTCCAGGGTCACTGTGTATCAGTTTACATGGACTCATCAAACCTTTCCCTACACATCGGCACATAGGGAAATTCACCTGGAGGACAAAATTCACTCTGACATCGTAGATAAGCTGTTCTAAAAATAGAGCAGAGAAGAGAGAAAAGACAAAGTGGTGACCTTCAAGACTTTGATGCTGCCTGAAAGACTTGAGCTTTTTTCCCCCCACGTCCACTGCAGGCAGACGAGCTTTAAACATACTTTTAGTAAAGGTTTTGTATTAAGCTGTGTACAGCCGTGGCATTGTTGAATGCGGTCTAGGTGTTACAGCCGCTTCTGTAGCCTCCAAGCTCTACATCTCCAGTTTATGCTATTTATGATCTCCTTTCTTTTCTAAAAATAAATTGTACAAAACATCTATTTTCATCTACAGTCACAGAAGTCGTGATGACGAACGGCTCTCGAAGCCAGCTTCAACACCAGCGAAGCTAGCAGAGGAAGTTCCTCTCCCCAAACCGAAGGAGTCAGCTATTTCCAGAGAGGAGAAACAGCTGCCGCCACTCCCAGGTCAGCGTTACAACTACCAGCCATTAAACCAGAGTTTTGTGTGGCCATATCAAAGAAATCATTTGACTGTGTGTGTGTATATATATACTGTATACCTTTAATTTGTATTTTGAATCTGTTTCTGTCAGAACTATCCTCAGAAGCCTGAAGGAAATAATTGCCAGCACATTCCTATTCTGTTTTATCACTGGCAGTAGAACATTAAATAGATTAGTAATCACCAAATGACGTCTTGTTTGAACCAGTTATTTTTGTCTTTTATACTGTAAAAATACAACTACCAAACAAACCCCCTAAAAATCCAGGCGTTTGCTGAGCCTGGCTGAGTTTGCCTGGAGCCAAGTAAAAATAAACTGTATGAGTTGATCGACTCTGACATCTCTCCTCAGCCTGCAGCACCCTGCTGTCTTTCTGTTCTACCTCTTTGTTCAGGACACTGAGCCCAGTGTGTGTGTGTGTGTGTGTGAATGTGAATGTGCCATCTTTGTGAAAATACTTGGACTAAATGTTTACAAGCAGCTTTTATCAGTAAACTTATTCTCTGTATTATACACTTTTTCTGAGTATTGGTATAGGGCTTGGAACAGAATTCCCTTTCAATGAACATATAATCAGAAAATTTACATGTTAATCAGTCAATCTGTTATTCAGTAAAGTGAATTTTGTTTTGTTTTGTTTGTTTGTTGTTCAGAGCCCAAGCCAGTGTATGCTCAGCCTGGACAGCCAGACGTAGACCTGCCAGTCAGTCCCTCTGATGCCCCTGTGCCAAGCGCTGCCCATGATGACAGCATCCTACGGTAGTATAAATAGCATATAAACAGCAGAAATCGTTTACCAGAGCATGAAATAAGTTTTTTAATCAATAAAGCAAAAACTTCTCTATGACCTTTGTAAATGCGTTCCAAAAGGCACCTGTCAGAATTTAACCTGCAGTTGATGCAGAACCAGCACATCTTGGAACACCATCTTCTCAAATGCTCCCATTGCAAATCTTGTCCTCACAAATAATGACCTCTGATGCGTTAGACCAACACTGAATCTAGTTATCTCTCTCTATGTAAAATATTCAAACGTATTAATGGTCTGCAGGGCTCGCTGCCAATGAATCTTTTCTTTTTTTTAACAGAACTTTACACCTTTGCTTTTGTAAGCTAACTATCCAATAAACAATTTCAACAAAAGAGAAACCCAGCTGGCCCATGACTCACTTTAAGTTCACTAAGTGTCATTTGTATTTGGGGAAAAAAGGAAATAAATAGTGTCTTGCCATCAGAAAATCAGCCTCGCTATTCCTCTATCTTGTTACCCAGGCCGAGTATGAAACTGGTGAAGTTCAAGAAGGGGGAGAGTGTGGGGCTACGACTGGCTGGAGGGAATGACGTGGGCATCTTTGTTGCTGGAGTTCTGGAGGATAGCCCAGCTGCTAAGGAGGGCCTGGAGGAGGGCGACCAAATTCTCAGGGTGAGATACTTATCTTTCTGCAACAAGGTAGACCAATGCAAAATTATATAGCAGCTGGAATAAGCTGAATGTATTGTGCAGAAAATAAAACTGTTGTTTTTGAACAAAAGTCAGAACTGAAGTAAAAATTAGATTGCAAAAAGTAGTTTGAATCTCAAACTTACAGAGTAGCTATTATATTAGCAGTATGCTATAAATTTCTTTTTTTTTTTTTTTTTTTTGTTCTTGTTTTATCAATGGAGGTAGCAGTGTCTTATGGTGTATGAATCACCAGACTTTCTCCTTCTGGTCATGTTTTCACACACTGGCTTCTCCCAAATTCCTCCATCTCCAGACTGGTCTCCTAGCAATGGTCCCAAGGGAGCACACATAAAAACAGTTTCCTCTTGCTGTGTTTGTCCCATTTCCACACAGTCATTTATCTCCCTGTTTGTACCTCTGTCTTTCTCCAATAGAACCTGGAGTAACTCAGGCAATGTTGAGAACAGGAGGAGCTTTGTAAACCTTTACCTAAACTGACATTTACATGCACTTAATACAATGAAGCAGACTCATTTGAGATCATTTAAAAAGTTAAAATCCTAGAGAGAGCATTGAATTTAGTCACTAAAATCATATCATTGTTTAAAACAAAACCACAATTGCAATAGCATTAAAGGACAATATTGGCAATTTGGCACATTTGAGCCCAATATATACAACCTGTACACACTGACAACTATCAAAAATGTACTAACATTTTTGGTAAAATGTAATAACAGGAAAACTAAAATACAGTTTTATGTTTTGGAAATCATTGTCAGTAACGTAACGTGTGCAGATAGTATTTATTGGGCTTAAACATGCAGAATTGGCGATACGGTCCTTTAAACTACCTGTTATCCCAAATTCCAGGTAAATAATGTAGATTTTGCAAACATAATCCGAGAGGAGGCAGTGCTGTTCCTCCTGGACCTTCCTAAAGGTGAAGAGGTCACCATTCTGGCCCAGAAGAAGAAAGATGGTAAGTTTAGAAATTCATTTAGAAATTCATTTCTGTTGGTCTCATGTCCACTGGATCTGACTCGCTGCTCTCTGTTCAGTGTATCGGCGGATTGTGGAGTCAGATGTTGGTGACTCCTTCTACATCCGGACACACTTTGAATATGAGAAGGAATCTCCGTATGGGCTGAGCTTTAACAAGGGAGAGGTGTTCCGTGTGGTGGACACCCTCTATAACGGCAAGCTGGGGTCCTGGCTGGCTATTCGCATCGGCAAGAACCACCAGGAGGTAGAGAGGGGCATTATCCCCAACAAAAACAGGTAACTGCATCGTCACAGAAGTGTGGGTTTTGCCTTGAGTCACACATAAGTTATCCTAAATAATAGACTAGAGTTTGTCAAAACAGCACACTGTGATATGGTTCCTCTGTTTGTGCCAGACTTGTTATGATTATCATTGCCATTTAACCTTTTCGGTTTTTGGCCAGCGTTGAGATTAGCGGTGCCAATTCTATGACAGACATCCACTGGCTTGTGTTAGTTAATAACTGTTTCTCTTCCTGCCATTTGTCAACAGAGCAGAGCAGCTTTCTAGTGTGCAGTACACACTTCCCAAAACAGCAGGGGGCGACAGGGCTGACTTCTGGAGGTTCCGTGGCCTGCGCAGCTCAAAGAGGAACCTGAGGAAGAGTAGAGAGGACCTCTCTTCCCAGCCAGTCCAAACCAAATTCCCAGCATATGAAAGGGTCGTGCTAAGAGAGGGTGAGAAATCTCAACACGTCTTCTTGCCTGTACAACAGTGTGAGACTAATAGCACATTCTGAGTCTGATAACTTTCTTTTATTTGTTGCAGCTGGATTCCTGAGGCCTGTTGTTATATTTGGACCCATTGCCGATGTTGCACGAGAAAAGCTCTCCAGAGAAGAGCCAGATCTTTTTGAACTCGCAAGTATGTTAAAATGATATTGCAAGGACAACTCCAAGTGAGAATAAACCAAACTCAATC
Organism: Lucifuga dentata; assembly: GCA_014773175.1. Classification (NCBI taxonomy): domain Eukaryota; kingdom Metazoa; phylum Chordata; class Actinopteri; order Ophidiiformes; family Bythitidae; genus Lucifuga; species Lucifuga dentata. The sequence continues at coordinate 31,355 of VXCM01001746.1, forward strand.
AGTCTGCTGATAATTGGATTTGATTTTTAATTAATCATTTAGTGCATAAAAATGTATTATTTCAGCACTGCTTGCACATAAAAAGTGTTTTAATTTTTTTCATGATGCTAACAATGCTAAAACTGTTTTCCAGAAAGTGAACCGAGGGATGCGGGAACAGACCAGCGTAGTTCAGGAATCATTCGTCTTCATACCATCAAGCAGATCATTGACAGAGTATGCCTCCTCCTGTCATTTAGCACGCACTTTAAATTTTAATATGATAGTATTATTTCTTTGCGTCTTAATGTTTAATTGTGATTTGGGAAATTGATTAATAAGTATTAATCTACACACATTTCCTTCAATTTGTCCCTCCTGATCTCACAAAGGACAAACATGCTGTGCTGGACATCACTCCCAATGCTGTGGACAGATTGAACTACGCGCAGTGGTACCCGATAGTGGTCTTCCTTAACCCTGACAACAAGCAGGGTGTGAAGAACATGAGGACCCGACTGTGTCCAGAGTCCAGGAAGAGCGCCAGAAAACTCTATGAGCGAGCCATCAAACTGAGGAAGAATAATCACCACCTGTTCACCAGTGAGTTGGCACAGAATGTAAAAACCCAGAAAAAAAAAAAGTTTTTAATTATGTTCTTTACATGTATTGGTCTTGATGAAGTGATTGCAACTGGAAATGTTTTCTTAGCCACCATCAACTTGAACAACATGAATGACGGCTGGTATGGAGCTCTTAAAGAGACCATCCAGCAACAGCAGAACCAGCTGGTCTGGGTGTCAGAGGGCAAGGTACGAGAGAATTTCCTAGCTCGTTTTTTCTTTTTTCTTTTTTTTTTTTTTTTTTNTTTTTTTTTTTTTTTTTCATTCCATTGCACTGAGCAGTTATTGGTGAGTCTGGTTCCTCTAACTGAAAGACACATGATGTGATTTCTCTGCTTCGCTCAGGCGGATGGCACTACAGAGGATGACTTGGATATCCACGACGACCGCTTATCCTACCTGTCGGCTCCAGGTAGCGAATACTCTATGTACAGCACAGACAGCCGCCACACTTCTGATTATGAGGACACAGACACGGAGGGAGGTGCATACACAGACCAGGAACTGGATGAGACTTTAAACGATGAAGTGGGTCTGCCCACGGAACCTGCCATCACCCGGTCATCTGAGCCAGTGCGAGAAGATCCACCTGTAATCCAGGATGCCCCAGGTTACCCTGGATACCAGCACCCTGTGCAGCCTGACCCAGTCAATCGCATCGACCCTGCTGGGTTCAAGATGGCCGTTCCACAGCAGGTAAAGTCCATGTCTGGTGTTGTGTGCAGGCCACTAGCGGCTGAACCTGTCAACAGAGATTGATGTATGGCTAAAATGTGTGACCGCAGAAAAGAGGAATAGCTCCTTTATTTGATTTCTGTGTCCCCACCTTTGTTAAGATTAAGTGTCCTTTGCTAAGCAGCAAACCTGTTTTAGAAGCTTACTGGTACATTATTCCTTCTAACCACATGTTTTGCAAACACATTATCTGGCTGGTGTAAAAATGATTCAGTGTAAGGAAGAAGAGAAATCATGATGCTGGGGTAAGCTGTACTTTGTGTGCCCTTGGCCGGCTGTGTTATAAATGTCTCTTAACAATACTTCACAGCAAGATGAGGCTGCTGTCTCCGTGCCCCCGTTGCCTCCATCGGCGGTAGCCCCCCCTGCTGTCGAGCAGCCTGTACAGCTAGAGGGTTTACACCTAGAGGAGCCACCTGCTGCAGCTGCAGCTCCTCAGGGTGACTCACTTAGCAGCCCCAGTCCTGCCCCAGAGCTTATTCCGCCCCCACCACCACCACCACCACCACCACATGAACCCCATCCGTCTGGACCACCTGGTCTAGAACCAAAGGTATCCGCTGCTGTGTCACCAAACACTCGGACCGGGCCTGGGCCCCAGCCTGCTGTTTTAACTGCCTGTCTTCTCGCACATGCTTTCCACTCGCTCTCTGCATGACCTGCCCACGCTGTGTGATTCACTGAGCCCACTGTGTGCCTCTGGCCCCCAGAGAAAATGTGCGACAAACTAGTCCACATGCGTCACAGTGGGCTGGGAGACCAGAAGGACTGGTACATCTGAGTCTTTGACCAGGATGAAGACATCCACAACCAGCCCTGACTGTTGCCTCTTACTTCCTTTGCATGGCTCCCAATGTTTTGGGGTTCCTTTCAGCTTGAACTCTCTTCTGTAGATGAATGATAGCAGCACTTGCAGTGGCATCATAGTGGTAGATGTATTGTCTGTTGTAGTGCCAGTAGTTGACATTGCAAACTGAATGTTGGTTGCATGATGAAAGCTAACCTGCAGACAGTACACTTGTTAATGATTTCTATCAAGCAATTCTCCCAATGGAAAAAATAAATGCATCAACACACTGCATTATGTCTTCTGTACAGTAATGTTGTCCTGAGTAGATGTCAACAAATCAGCCTTCTTCCATAGGAAGTACTGGAACTAGATTTGCTGTCTACAGGCTACACATCATACGTTTGAAATGAGGCCTTTCAGAAATGTACAAATTGCTTGTTAGTACATGAACTAGAAAACATGATAATGTATAAGATTCACCAGTGAACATATGGATTATTATCATTCTTGAAAGGCATCTTGTCAAACAGGCATTCAGAAGTGTTTTGAAATAATGGACAAGGGTCTGCTTGTGGAATTGCACATTGACTTGATGTTTAATTCATTTGTTGTAGGACTTTCTAATCATTTGTTTTCAGTATTTACCTTTATCTGGTATTGGGAAAGGACTTTCTCTGGCTGTTTTCCATCCTTCTTGGTGGCTTTTATGAGGTTAAAATGATATAGATGTGACTGATGTATTAATTTAGCATTGTTTCTTCACAGATGTACAAGAAAGACCTGTACAATATGGAGGAACCTGTGCGAGTCAACCATGGCCTGAAGCAGTCTATGAGCTACAGTCACCAGCCCCCCTACCAGGACAAACAGCCATACCGTGAGTACGACCACCCGCCTTACGGATACGATGGAGGCGGCTACACCGAACCAAAGCCTCACAACGCTGACTNACGACCACCCGCCTTACGGATACGATGGAGGCGGCTACACCGAACCAAAGCCTCACAACGCTGACTCTCACCTGCACTACGACAACCGTGTGCCTCATTACAATGAACAGTGGCCCCCCTACGACCAGCAGACCTCGTCCCAGCCCGCAGGTTACCAGCCGGGCCACCAGCAACCCATGGGCTACAACCCCCGGTCCCCCTATGAGGATGGACCGGGGAGGGACTACAGCCCCCCTCAGCCACGCTACGATGAGGCCCCACCGGTGGGCTACGATGGCAGGCCACGCCACAGTAAACCTGGGCCCATTCGTTACAATGAGCCCCCACCCCCGCCCCCACCACCAAGCTACGATGCCCGTTCACCTTATGAGTCAGAACCTCATGGCTTCCCCATAAATTCACCTCGATCACCAGACCCCCCAAAGCAGTATTATGGTGACTCTGGTCTGAGGCCGACCTACATATCTGGGCCTCCCAGCCGTGCATACAAGCCAGGAATGCATGAGCCTGTGATGAACTCTGAACCCGTCATTCCACCTCCTAAACCAGAGACCCTGCCCTCCCCAGGAGAGCCAGCAATCACTGCAGGCTCTAAGGCCCTCCCCACTCCACCCCGAGAAGACCTGGATGAGGACCCAGCCATGAAACCCCAGTCAGTGCTGAACAGAGTCAAGATGTTTGAGAACAAGCGTTCTGTTTCGATGGACAGAGCTAAAGAAGGAGAGTCGTCAACACTCAGGGTATGTTCCTCATCGTTGTCTAGAGCTGTAAAATACAAGGAAATCTCAATGGAGCCATCATTTTCTCCCAATATTTGACTGTAATTAAGGTGGCAGAAAAAAAGAAAAAAAAAAAAATATATATATATATGTACATTCCTACTGGAAAAGGACTTGAACTCTAAGCGTGTCCCATTAGGTTAAATGCGCTTTGCTAGCTGTAAGAGAGGTTTGGTAATCAATACTTCCAAAAAACAATCAGTATAAATATGTTTTCAAAGCAGCATGAGAGAATTATCTGAATTCCAAAGAGGCCACATTATACATTAAAATTATGGGTGTATCAATCAAAACTGTTAAATTATTTAATATGCCAAGGGGAACATTATGGAAAGTCTTGACAGGATGCACACAAACTGTATCAACAAAGACGAACAATCACAGTGAAACTAGTATCATGTGAGCTGCTCTTTCACAAAGTCACTTGTTTTCACCAAGAATGCTGATTATTGCAGGTCGGCTTAAAACTCCCTTTTCATTACGTGTACAGATTTATATCAACCTCCTGTTTAGTTGCAATGCAAATACCTTTTAATATGAGCCAAATATATAGCGAAAATCTGAACAATATATAGAATCAACTTCAAGATTGATTAGCAAATTATTGTTCCTGCGGTAGTGATCTGAACTGTGAAATTGGATTGTGTCAAGTACAGCTCTTGACATGCATGTGACAAAAAAAAATATGGATCAGAAGTACTGAATTCTGTTTTCCAGCCTGCAGAGGTTCCTAAACCTGTGATTGCACCCGGCCCAGTGCTCAAAGCCAATTCCCTCAGCAACCTGGAGCAGGAGAAGTCCTCTTACAGGTACGTAATCCTCCTACAGCATCCAGACTGCACAACAGTTTGGTGCTAAGAAGGTGTTAAATCTTTGATCCCAAGGCAGTTCAATTTGATTACGATTAAATTAGGGAACAATTCGATACATCAGGAAGTCTTTAATTTTTGCCACGATTCGATTATTTCTGCTACACTTGATTAAACACAAAACCTTTTTTAAACACCACTAAATTTACAAATATAACTTGGAATTTAATTACATGTTATTAATGGAATACAAAGAATAATAGAATATAACAATAATTTAATGTAGCTGTTTCAGAGAACAGGAAGAACCATTGTCAACCAGTGTGATAAGTTGAAGCAAACAGCTATTTAACTGTACAGAAAGAAGTACATGAATATTATTTAAAACTAATGTTTGTTACATCAGTATTGGTCTCCTTTCCCGGTTATTTGATTTCAAGAAGACATGCATAGCTCTGTCCACGCCTTAGCATCAGGGCTGTACCTCTATTTCTTTGCAAGCTTTGATTTCAAAATAATTAACTGATAGCATACCAAGATTATGCAACTTCAACTCGATTTATTCAGACATACAGTGGGGTCCAAAAGAGACTACTGTAAAAATGCTTCTATTTTGCATTATTTTTGAATTTAATACAAGATTTTTCATTACAAATGATAATATCATCTTAACAATTTGAGTGAAAAGCTGAATCTTTGAAAAATGTACATGAACTTCAGAATATCTTAGTATTTGGTATGCCCTCCTTTTGCTTTAATGACAGCATGCACTCCAGCTGGCATGGACTCTACAAGTTTGTGCAAAACCTGATGACNTTGCTTTAATGACAGCATGCACTCCAGCTGGCATGGACTCTACAAGTTTGTGCAAAACCTGATGACTCAAGTTATCCCAGCATGATTTGACAGTGTTCCAGAGAGCTTCTTCTGATGTCAGACTTTCTGATTATTTCCACATTTACTTGGAAAACATCACAGATTTTCAATATGGTTTCAGACTTTTGGACCCCACGGTATATTTTCATTGTCAGTTTTACAATGTGTTTCCCCCATGTCATTGACTCCTTTCCAAGTGTGCGTACCATTTAGACATCAAGACTGAGATTACCATGAGGAGATGTGAGGTGTCAATGAGATAAGTGAAACTTGTCTCGTTGTCCTTTAGCCAAACTTAGACGTGTCTCTCTGCTGTTAAAGCTTTGACTTTCTCTGCAGGGCTCCTGAACCACAGAAGCCGCAGTCGAAACCCCCAGATGATGTGGTGCATTCCAACCACTATGACCCAGATGAAGATGAGGAGTATTACAGGAAGCAGTTGTCCTACTTTGACCGCCGCAGCTTTGACAGCAAGGCCATGGGCCAGCCCCCTCCTGGCATCAACCGCTTCCATGACCTGTCCAAACCAGCCCAGCTATCTTACCCCTACAACAGGTTTAGCACATAGCACACCCAGCTCAGCCCTGCAATCAGTCATGCTAACACTCTGTGCTCACGTCAAGCACCAAATCACTGCCTTTCATCAACCTGTGTTGTTTGTGTCTCACACCAGCAGGGTGGAGTCAGTGGAGAAGGTGAGTCCGGTGGAGAAAAGATATGAGCCCCTGCCCCAGATCAGCCCCTCGTCTCAGTATGGGCCACATATCTCTGCCATCCCACCCAGCACCCTGCCAAAACTCAGTCCCAATGACAGTAAGATCAATATCTATAAAAAAAAATAAATAAATAAAATTATGGTCCTTTAAGTAAGGTGTGCGTACTTAAAGGACCATACTGTCCATTTTGCATGTTTGAGCCTAATATATTCAATTCAATTAATTCAATTCAATTTTCATACATGTTACGTTACTGACAACCATTTCACAAAGGATAAAACCATATTTCAGCTTTCCTGATATATTGCGAAATCTCTTAATCTTTCAAAATCAAANAAAGGATAAAACCATATTTCAGCTTTCCTGATATATTGCGAAATCTCTTAATCTTTCAAAATCAAACATTCAAGTGATACACCCACCTGATGTTTTGCCTGCTAGTATTTACGCAGCCTTATGAAGTCACGATCATTTAAATTTTTCAGTAAAGCTGGTCTTCTTTTGGGACTGTATTCCCCGGTGGAGACATACATTCACTCTGTGCTTTTTATTGTGCTTANGGTCTTCTTTTGGGACTGTATTCCCCGGTGGAGACATACATTCACTCTGTGCTTTTTATTGTGCTTAAACGCTAAAATTATGTAACTTCGAAAAAAACCCTGGATACACGTCTTGTTTGTGATGATAGATTACCTATCCAAGAATGTTTCAAGTATCAACAAGTTAATTTTAATAGTGTACCAGAACAAACTGAAACCAATGGCGATCTGGAAGGTAGGAAAAAAAAAATTTGATTCACGGTTCCAGTAGAACGTTTTGGGAAATGATTGTCAATAACGTTACATGTATGACATTTTAATATATTAGGCTCAAACATGCAAAATGGACGATATGGTCCTTTAATCCAGTACTTAACTTTATGTCTGCTTCTTAAATATGTTCTTTTGTGTATCGTATTTTCAGCCAAAGAATATCGTTTTCCTCCTTTATTTTTAACTTACTGCAAATCAAAAAGGGCCTTAGATTAACAGTGCAAATGCCAAGACATAATAATTTGATGGACTTAACGAGCTTGTATCCTCCTTTGTATGTTTCCAGCAAACTCCATACCTGAACCGATGAGTTCACCCAATCCTAAACCTGAGCTGGCAGCTCTGAGGCCTGCCAGCAGAGAAGACTCAACGCAGGGGGGCTACCTGCCCTCAAGGGGCCTCCCTGACAAGTTCCCAGTCAACGGCACTGAAGTGCCCCCCAAAACAATGGGCACTCCCGCTCCCACATATAACCGCTACGTTCCCAAGCCTTACACCAGCTCGGCCCGCCCATTTGAGCGCAAGTTTGAGAGCCCCAAGTTCAACCACAACCTGCTGCCCAACGACACACAGGTGAAGACGGAGCTGCTCAGTAAGCCCAGCGTGGTGAGCAACAACAGTGGAGGAAAGCCGCCACTGTCACCACAGCCACTGGATCATGACAGCGGCCTGGACACCTTCACACGCACTATGGACAACAGGCCCAAATACCAGCACAATAACATCAACGCCATCCCCAAAGCCATCCCTGTCAGGTAAAAATCCCATTCATTGTCTCCTTGTTTTCAAATCCAGGAGTAAAGAGGTTCCCTCTTGTATCTTACTCTCTATTATTTTCCACTGATGACACTGACTCTTTGCCTCTGTCCATCAGTCCCAACGCACTGGACGATGATGATGAGGATGAAGGACACACGGTGGTGGCCACCGCCCGAGGGATCTTCAACTGTAATGGAGGCGTGCTGAGCTCCATTGAGACGGGCGTCAGTATCATCATCCCGCAGGGCGCCATCCCTGAGAGCGTGGAGCAAGAGATTTACTTCAAGGTGTGTCGGGACAACAGCATCCTGCCTCCCCTCGACAAGGAGAAAGGTCAGCATCACACTCCTGCAGTTCTGTTACAAATGTAGTGAGGAGTCAGTCATTATTTAAAGTTACGTGACATTTAACTGCAGATATACTTCTTGATGAATGCTTACATCGGTACCTTTATTAGATAATTGTATGAAAGATATATAGCTAAGATCTTATGTATTGTGAGCTTATATATTTGTGACCAATTACAGCTAAAACTTCAATATACACTACAGTAAAAAAAAGAAAAAAAAGATATTTAAAACACTATATAACTTTACTATGAATGTAAAAAAGAGAACGTAAAATCTCTGAGCCCTTGGCTAAATAAAAAGCAGCCAAAATAGTGCATTTTTGTACCGATTCGAGCCACGTTTGTGTAATTAAGTCTTGATGCGTGTGTCCATGCAGGAGAAACGCTGCTAAGCCCACTGGTGATGTGTGGCCCTCATGGACTGAAGTTCCTGAAGCCAGTGGAGCTGCGCTTACCTCACTGTGCGTCTATGACCCCTGATGGTTGGTCTTTTGCTCTAAAATCCTCCGACTCCTCGTCGGGTACGCTGTCCTCTCTCTGTCCTTTTGGGGTCTGTGGGCTTTGGTGGTTACAGAGCGTTTCTTGCCTCTGTCTCATTCTGCTCATCTCATCTGTTTTTCATATCCACGTTATTTCTACATCATGCACTTTCTGCTCGGAGATTTTTGTTATTTTCATGCATGACATGACCCACAGAGCTTTTAATCAGATCCTCCTTACAAACAGGCTACAGTGAGCACTGTAAAGCTGTCTTTGTTTTAGAAGACATGCAATGCAGTTTTGATTTTTAATGGTTCCAGTTTTAAGAACAGCTTCCTTTTTAAAGGACCATACCGGTGATTGTCCATGTTTGAGCCTAATATATTCAATTTTCATACATGTTACTGACAGTCATTTCTCAAAGGATAAAACCGTATTTCAGCTTTCCTGATATTTTGCAAAATCTCTTAATCTTTCAAAATCAAACATTTAAGCAATACACCCACCTTAAAAATCGATGTTTTGCCTGCTAATGGTTGCACAGCTTTATGAAGGCACAGTCATTTAAATTTTTTGATAAACTCTGGTCTTCTTTTGGGACTGTATTCCCGGGTGGAGACATACATTCACTCCATGCTTTTTATTGTACTTAAACACTAAAATTACGTAACTTTGAAANGGTGGAGACATACATTCACTCCATGCTTTTTATTGTACTTAAACACTAAAATTACGTAACTTTGAAAAAAACAAACAAAACTGAATACACGTCTTGTTTATGATAATGGATTACCTATCCCAAGAACGTTTCATGTATCAACAAGTTGATTTTAATAGTGTACTTGAATTAACTGAAATCAATGGCATTCTGGAAGGTAGGGGGAAAAAAATAATTCACCATTCCAGTAGTATGCTTTGGAAAATGATTCTCAGTAACGTAACATGTATGAAAATTGAACATACTGTATTAGGCTCAAACATGCACGATCGCTGGTATGGTCCTTTAATATCTTCTGTTTGGAGTAATGAAGCTTGCTTGTGTTCATAGTTACTGCTTATTATATTTATTATACTGTGGCAAGAGTTTAGCAAAGTCTCAACAGAACAACTGGAAATGTGAAAATAAATGTTAAATATTCTATATTGATCATTTGGATATGTTAGAGACCTGTTTTATTGATGATTCATAATCATGTATGGAGCTCATGGTTCTTTGTTTCATTACCACGTTGCATTTAAATAGGACGGTAAATGCTCTGCAGTTGACAAATTCTGTCTTTTTTTTTTTTTTTTTTTTTTTTGTTATTGTTGCAGGTGATCCCAAAACCTGGCAGAACAAATCTCTCCCCGGAGACCCAAACTACCTGGTGGGTGCAAACTGTGTGTCTGTGCTCATCGACCACTTCTGAAGAGGGCAACAGCTGGCCTGTTACTGAAAGCGATAAACAGGGGAGCCCAGTCGCTCCTGCTGTGCTCCCTCCACCACGGCAGGGAGCACAGTGCTCAGTGAAGTACAAACTTGATACTCTCACATTGTTTACTGTGCCCAAAAAGAAAAAAAAAAAACAAGAAAAAAAAAAACACACACACAAGGAGTGGGAGGAGTCCAGCATCCCCACAGCTGTACTCATCTTCTTTTCTTTCATTTGGTTTGGTGCTTTCAAGGCTTGCAAAAAATAAAGATTTAAACAAGTTATTTAAACAATGGGACTGATGTTGGAATGCATGACCAGTGCCACAGACTGATTAATCTCATTTTGACATTTTTAGCTAATTTTGTAAAATGTCAGCAGTGAAAGAATAAAAAAAAGAGAATTTTGGAAACTTGTTTAATATTAAAGTGGGATGTTTGCGTACTGTAAAACACTCACAAACAGCAAAGTTGTTATATGCAAAACTTTAGTTTGTGAGGTCTGTGGTCGCGTTTTGCTCGTGAAGGATCTCTGAGGACTTGGGGAAATGCTGAGCCTAACTCTGTAGTAATAAAGGAAAACTTAGGCATCATGAAGATTAAAAAAAAAAAAATTATATGAAGAATGAAGGTTAGGTATTAGTATCAGATGCCTGTTTGTTCGGACTGGGCTGTCCGTTTAAAACTGATGTTTTGTAGCAACGTTTTACCGTAGATAAATATACTGACTTGATTTTACAAACTCCTGCTGTCTAGAGATCTATGCATGTGCTATGACTCAGGTCCGGAAGCCTGCTACTACTAAGTTCAACACATGAAAATCCCATCCTACACTGGAAGCAGTGATGCCTTATCTGCATATTAACTTTTCAGTCCAACTTTAAGACATGGGATCATTCAGTTTTAGCGGTCAGTTGTGGAAGAAAAAGTTGTCTCTGCATTTTCTCACTACAGTGAAACTCGGATTTAGCACACGAGAATAATCGAGGCTGATGAAAAGATATGCTTTCTTTTACTGCTATGCATATAAAGTCTGAGGAAATACAAAAACACTCGAAGATGTTTAAATTGTGGCTGTACATATTGCTAGCATATGGCCTTGGTTCTCTGTAAATGAACTTTTGTACATCTTTGTTATTTTGTATTAAAAGAGAAAAAGTTTGTTAAAAAGAGAAAGCGGTTACATTGGTTATGTTTATATTCTGGTTATACCCCTGAGCCTTGGAACTGACATAAGCAGTAATAAGTCCAACTTTTCTACCAACATACNCTGGTTATACCCCTGAGCCTTGGAACTGACATAAGCAGTAATAAGTCCAACTTTTCTACCAACATACACACACACACACACACACACACACACTACGTAAGGCATTTTTAACAGTCAGAAAACTTTTTATTCTTATTTACACATAGAAAAGTGCTTGGTTTAAATGATTTTAAAAGATGTACTTGAGGGGTCTGCTGTGAAGAGTGGTCCCTTCCTTTATTTGTGATACTGGATGCTGTATTGTGTGCCCTCAAATGTATTTTTGTACTAATAGACAATTTAATATGGCACATCAGTACTATTTTCTTTTGATATGATAACACTGCTTCAACCCAACACTAGGTTTATTTTTCCGTGTGGCTGACATTCTTTTTATTTATTTTTTTTCTTTGGTTCAATGTTTTTTCCTTTGCAACACATTTCTAAGTATACCACTGTATTAATAAATAAATTCATTTTTAAAGTAACTGCTCCTTGACTTTGAGTGTTGTGTTGCTCAAACTTCCAGATGTTTCATATGAACACACCCAAACCTTTTTCTGCCAAACAGTTCATCAGATTCCTCTGTGGGCTGTGAAGTTGGTGACAGGAGAAATTCCTCCGCTTTCTAATTCAAAGCAGCTGTAACATTCTACATTAAGCTGTCAGGTAAAAGGTAAATTGTTTTAAATATTTTGCAGTTCAGTTAATTAACAACAAAACCACATTTAACCACGCACCTGGAACCAAAAATTACTGACTTTACATGATCAAAATGTAAATCCAGTTATCAGAGCGCATGCATTGACATTTCAACGTGCATAAGCAGGCTTCTGCAGTATGTGCTATATGCAGACTCAACATAAAATGTAGCTTATTTAATTTCTTCAACAGTTTCACTTCATGTTGCTCACCAAAGAAAATCCCATGTCCTTTTTCTTAAAGGACCATACCACCCATTTTGCATGTTTGAGCCTAATATATTTAATTTTCATATACATAATGTTACTGACAATCATTTTTCCTACCTTCTAGACTGCCAATGGGTTCAGTTCATTCTGGTACACTTTTAAAATCAATTTGTTGATACTTGAAACGTTCTTGGGATAGGTAATCCATTAAACGCAAACAACACGTATGTTCAGGTTTTTTCAAAGTTATGTAATTTTAGTGTAAACGCAATAAAAAGCGCAAAGTGAATGTATGTCTCCACCGGAGAATATAGTCCCAAAAGAAGACCTATGTTTATCGAAAAATTTAAACCACTGTGCCTTCATAATTTTGCATAACTATTAGCAGGCGAAACATCAATTTTCAAGGTGGGTGTATCGCTTGAATGTTTGATTTTGAAAGATTAAGAGATTTTGCAAAATATCAGGAAAGCTGAAATACGGTTTTATACTTTGGGAAATGATTGTCAGTAACGTAACATGCATGAAAATTGAATATATTAGGCTCAAACATGCAAAATGGGTGGCATGGTCCTTTAAAGGGGGCACCACAGATTTTATACATCAAATTCAGTTTATTGGTCACTTGAAGCACTATTCAGCATGTGAAAACAACTGCATAAAAAACATCAAATTTCAGGTTCTAATCCAATTTCTCCCCCAAAAATGACTATCAGTCAGGGAAACTGATCCTTATGACATCACGAGGGCTAATCTGTGTTTGGTGCTGCAGATATGAGTTTGAAGGAGATTGTGGATTGAATGTGTTCTAGGAACAGTTGTGGGTTTTTACTGCTTTAGTGAAGTAGTTTTCAGCACAGGCACCAAGTAACCCTCATGCTGTCACAGAGGTCAGATTCCCTGACTTTGCACAGTGTCACAAAACCTTTACACAGTTGTTTTCACCTGCTGAATAGACCAGCACACTGAATTTGATGTGTAAAATTGCTGGAATCCTCCTTTATTCTACCTCTTTTTCAGCTCATTAGCAAAAATGTGCTGGATTTTCTTGAAGCAGTCTAAGCTCGGCTTCAGACAGTCTGATACTCTGACACTGACTGTCTGGCACTGATTTCATCATCAAGACTTGTCATGTTTGTTATATGACTTAGTTTGCATATCTGGCAAAAGTGTAGGTCAACAATCCCACCAGGGTTTAAAGGTTGCTCTGAACAAATATGTGGTAAATCTAAAGCATACTGGGGAAAAAAAAAAACAAAACAAAAAAGTACATCCTATCTAATAATGCTGTGGCCTGATAGAATATTACCACAGTGTAATAAAACAGACTGTACCTTCTGTGGTGGGTTTATCTGTTATATCAAAAAGTTTAAGGCTTTACATGTATCATGTCCATACAGTTTATGTGTGTAATATCTGACCTACTTATTTTTTTTTTTTTTAGCTCTTTTCTAATGCAAAATAAGGTTTGGATAATAGATTTTGGCCAGAAATAAACATGATTTGAAGTGCTACAGCTTAACTGGCCAAGAAAATCCAGGAAAAACAACCGGTTTAATTATTATCACACTGAGATGTACATTTTGTCATGTTACGGAATATGAAATACATTTACAAAGACTGTAAAGATGCACAGTGTTAACAAAAATAGTTTCTTCAAACAGGATGTAATGTTGCACTGTCCCTGAGATTAGTTGGCTTTGTTCAGAGTCAGAGAGTAAACTATTAGGGACAGGATTCATAAAACACAGTGCCAGACTTAACATGCCAATAAGAGCAAATATCATCACGCAATTACGTTCTCTCATTTATAAACGCCAATTACAGCATCTTTTAGAGAGGCATTACTCCGGTATTTGCTTATTTACAGGCGATTCATAAAACACACAGTCACACAAAAGACCGGTGCTAAATCAATAAATGATCGATAAATTTGATATTTACTCATTTGACCGTTCAGTGTATTTAAATGGCAAGTTTTGATCCAATCTTGCACACATTCTCGCGGCATTTCGCCTCTTCATCAAGCCTCATCTGCTACGCTCTGTCTCTCTCTCTCACACACGTGACACACTACATCACACACACCTCCTGTGTGCTGTGTGTGGATCAAATCTCTTATATTATTACCAATCTCTTAAAATGTAGAGCTCTAAGGCAGAGCATTTTAAGTTTCCATTGTGGATTTAACATGTCAATTTTGCTTTTACACCATAAGAAGCAGTATAAAGGTGTAGTACATGTGACTGATTCTGATCTTTTCCTCACATGTGACACGTATTGGATATGCTTCCTGAGATGTAAATGGTAAAAAGCCACATGGAATCAAATATTCTCAGATCCATTTTGGGTCACTTGCATACATGGAAATAAATCAGATACGTATTGGATATCCACCAATGCGACTGCTGTCTAAATAAACAGATCGGAATTTTGCCATTCCAACTCCTATGGAACATTCTAGTTTATCCGCATATGAATGATACAAATGATCAATATGATGACCCCTCTCTGCAAACAAAAATGGAGGCCATACTACAAATATCAGACAGACTGATGTATGTTTTTGTCAAACAGACATGTTAGTGTGTGATAACAGCTCCTGTTAGAGCAGCAAAAATCCAACTCCACCCGTTTCTCCTCTGCGATCAACCAACGAAAATATGTGTCCTGATGGGAGAGATAAATGCTCAAACAACATATCAGATCCTTCGCTCTGCATTTGAAAGTTGCATCCAGGCTGCTTCAGGTCAAAGCCGTGTAAACACAGGTATCAGATATGAGCCGCTTAAAAAAGAAAATGTAGATACGCTGAACAAAAAAATCAGATATAGGTCAAAGATCAGAACTGAGCATCAAGAATTGTAGTGCAAATCCAGCCTTAAATATGTAGCACCTTATTAACACACTTCTTCATTGGCTTTTACTTGTGACACACCTTACAACAACATGTCAGTAACAGGCCATGACGTGCTGATTAACGTAAGGGAAGCATTATGCTGCAATTATCAGAGTGTTTATTTAGCGTGATGCTGTGGAGTTAGCGTGATCTTTGTATGAATCCTGTCCAATATGTTATAAACAAATGAGTTATCTGAAAGTGACACACGTTGTTCAATAATAGCTATTTTAGTTTCTATATTAGAGTTTAATTTCCATTGAAGCTATGGCTTTGTAAATCTCCTCAGTGAGTGGAACGTACGTCTTTTTCTCAGGATCGAGAAAATATAAAGGATCTGTGATGCGATCAGGGTGGAATCCCTCCTCCACCAATTTCACTTTCTTCATCTTGAATGTCCCCGTCAGCTCCAGGCAGGGCTAGACAACAAATGTTGTGAGTTTTAAACGCTGTTGTCTTAGCTGTTGTACATCACCAACACAACACAACATACTAACTTACTGACCTTAGCACAGAACTTTTTAAAGGGAACGTATTATACAGATTTCCATGTTCTCATTTTCATTTAGGGGTCTATTTTGGAATCTTTGCAATGCTTTAATGTGCCTTGCTGCAGTATTGCTGTGCACACTGAGTGAAAACAAAGCATTTTAGATACTTTCTCTTTAAGCTCCTCTACTAAAAAGCCTGCTTTGTTCTTCAAATGTTTTAATGTTACTGAATTGCATTTCAAAATGTCAGTCATATGATCCATGTGACGTTGGCCTGGCACTGGACCTCTGGTATCAACATAAAACAGCTTTGCCAAAGTTCATTCTGGACTGATGATGTTTGTGAAAGTTTCGAACATGATCACTCCCAGTCTAACAGTTCCAAAAATTGAATTGTGGACCAATTCCATGCAATAACAGCAAACTTAAACCATTATAGCTTGTAAAATATTCAATATACTCATATATTCAATTCAGTGTATTACACTATAGAGACAAGGGAATATAATGAAAAGCATAATATGTCCCCTTTAAGACATTTTATCCTTGAATTTCTCACACAGATTTTGCTCGGTGTCTAACAATTTGAGCCAACAAATGATTGGTTAGTGTTACCTGAATCCTGATGAAAAGAGGTCGTGCATACGACGGAAGGAAGGTGACGACTTGCTTGTAGGTGTCAGAACAGTCGAAATCTTCACCTTTATTCAAAGTTACAGCTGCCATGCCAATCCTCCCCTCATAACCTTGGCAAAATTCAAGCCAATAAATATATTCAAATAAGTGGAACATTTAAGTTCATTTTCTCTTCAAAAGCAATGTATCTGTAAAATATTAATATGTGATAAAAATGTATTTGTCTATGAAGGCTCTAAGTCTGGATGTGGAGCAGTAGTAGTTTAAGGTAACTGGGACTTGCTGTTTAGTCTTTAAGAAGTTTCGTCTTTCTAAGCAGCTTCTTTACACTGGAAACACCAAACAACTGATAGTAAAGTGTACAACCCAACACAGGAGGGCCGTCTCCTCAGGATAAGCCTCAACTGACTATCTACATCTAAAAAACAACAAACAATCTTTTGATGACAGCAATGTAGCTATTTTAGACAGAGAAGACAGCTGGCTTGAAATAAGAGTTAAACTACCATACCAGTGGTTTTGCATGTTTGAGTTCAATGCATACTACGCCTATGCACATTCCGCTACTGCAAAACATAAAATCATACTTGAGTTTCAGAATCAGAATCAGCTTTATTGTCAAACCATCCATATATAAGTACAAGGCGGGATTAAATGTCGTTTCTCCAGGACCTCCTGGTGCTACATTTAAAATAGTGCATGTAGACAAAAAGTGCAGTAACAAGACAAAGAGCATAGACAGAGAAGTTTTGTGTTATTCTGCCAAATCCCCTAATCTTTCACAATCTAATGTTTAGGTGATACACCTAAAAAAATTAAGATTCAATGTTTTGCCTGCTATATAAGCCCCACCCACTGTCTGTTACGTTACACTGAAAATGGCTTTGTGCTGAAACGCGTCCGTATCCGACTGCCCGAGTTTTAAGATTAAAAATTTATGAGCGGTAAGCCATGAGTGCTGGTCTTATTTTTGATTCGCCTGCTATTACGTACAGCTATCTGTGCAAGGCATGGTCATTTTAATTTCTTGATAAAAGCTGTCTTCTTCTGGGACTATATTCCCTGGCAGGAATACATTTTTTTCCATGTAAAAAAAAAAAAAAAAAAAAAAAAAATTCTAAAATAAATGAAACACTCCAGGAGTGTGTTTTGTAAAATGGTTGACAGTAATGTAACACGTATGTGGGTTGTATTAACTGGGCTCAAACATGCAAAATCACCGGTATGGTCTTTTAAAAAGCCATCTATGTCAAGATGGAAAAACAGGTCTGAACAACAGATTTGGGCTGCGACTCCACTTATCCCCTACTTATAATGTCAGGCTAGAGGTGTTAGGTCATAACATCTCTAGCCTGACGTCCACAGTGGCAGAGCAGTTTCCACTTCCATTCATGTGACTCCAAAGACTCCAACAACTCTGAGATGACTCCCCCGTGAACCAAAGAGTCACCCGGCCAAACGACTCAGTGACTCTCAGAGGATAAATGCCGGTTTGCTGCCCAGTACTGACTCAGACCTCAACAAGTTACTTGGATGAATGGGTGAAACATCAACACTAAACAAGTCCACTTGCTTTGAACTGCTGTTATGCGATAGCCATTTATTTACCGTCAACTTTGACACCGTAGACATTTGCCTCCAAAATGCAGTTAGCCATTGTGAGAATGTCTGCAACCTCTGATGTGGCAACGTTCTCTCCTTTCCATCTGCAACAGGAATCCTTGTTAAGTAATCCAGCAAAGAAAGGAGTCCAAAGTTTAACAAGTGCAACACACTGACCCGCAATAAATTCCTGATTGCCACGATTATGTATGGTAAATTTCATGTCAACCGATATTTTGATGTGGGAAGAAGAGCTCCAAGTTTAGAAATACCAACATTTAATTATAGCTTCTCCATCAAACCAGTCTATTTTTAATAAGAGAACAGAAGCAAGATGCATCTCTGCTCTCTGCAAAACCAGACCTACTGGATCTGAGATGTGACACCTGATTCCCAGTTTCACAGTGTGTAAGACAAAGCTTGCCTGAAAGTGTCACCAACTCGATCCTGGAAGTACACAAAGTTCTCCTGGTCAAACCGAAGCAAATCGCCGGTGTTAAAGTACAGGTCGCCTTTTTTCAAGACATCACGAAGCCTCTTCTTCTCAGTCTGCTGGTGGTTACCGGCGTAGCCAACAAACGGAGTTCTTTTAGTAATTTTCCCCACCAGAAGTCCTGTCTCACCTGACAAAAAGATAAATAAGGAAAAAGACAATGCTCATATTTCCATTTTGATGAAAAATATGAGCATCAGCAATCAGCCATAAAAATGTTCATGCTGCTAATGCATCAGAGAAATAGCAAAGAGGATTGAGATACCATAGAATATCCTGCACAGGTATGTCCATCTGTAATGTCCACTTACCTCTGGCTGCCTTAATACATAAACCCTCTGAGTTCCTGACAGGCTCCTCCTTTGCAATATCAAACTTGATCAAAACATGGGGAAAAAATATCTGGAGAAAAAGAGAAAATTTATCAGTTAAGATGTACTCTATATCTTTTGTAAATACTTCAGTCGTAAATACAGTTTTTCTACCCACATTGTGGAGAAAATTGAGTCGTCCGACTACTCCAATTTTGGATGTGTAATTGATGAAGCCGATGTTTCCTTCGGTGGCTGCATACAACTCCTGGACTTTAATGTTACCAAAGCGATTCAGAAACTCTGACCAAATGTCTGTCCGGACACCATTCCCAATGGCAATCCTCACTCTGTGGTCTCTGTCACTGTCTTTCTGCAAAGAGGGAGATCAACTCCAGTTCAGCAGAAAGTCCATCTTACCATCTTTAGTCTCAGAACAATAAACGTCCACCGGCTGCTTTACTAAAAAAGGCTCCAGTATACTTCATATGAATAGAACTTTCAGGGCAAAGTTACATCTTGCAAGGCTCAACATGCAGCTATTCAGGCTCTTTGAGTGTTGTTGTTCATTGCTCCAAGGCAAACTTTTGTCTTTTTTCATTTCCACTTCTGATACTTTCCCATGGCTGTAATTGGTGCATAAATCACGACTGATTGTGTCACTGGTGAGGAGCTGGCAGGCACACTTTGTGTTTTATTTTGGTTCATTACTTCCTCTGCTGATGAAGAAACACTTCTAAACTTCCCATTTTTAAAATAAGCAGAGACATTTCTCCATCTTACTTTCTGCTCTGATTTAGAGAATGAACGTACAGCTTCTTCTCTGTCTTTTTTGAATTACTAAATAAACTAAAGCCAATGCCAGATCCTCTCTCTGCTAGCTCTGATAACAGGCTGTTCGTGACAACCCTGCGGCTTACCAGCACAGAGTGGCCAACTATTGTCCGCACAAGTTCACCTGCCTGCTCTGTTGTGGTTTCGTCTTACATCTTTTGAAGGGGCCTTTAAACAACTTAATTGTAAGTTGTTTTGGATTCATTTTTACCTTGGGTGTGTTGCAGAGGTAGCGCATTGTTTCACCAATGTACTGCATCACTGTCACATTATACTTCCTGCAGTCATCCCAGAACTGAGAGGCAGAGAACTTTCTCCTAAGGACGATGGTCAGACCTGCCATTAAAATCACATTAGACAACCTTAAAATGCAGTACAGATGCTGTGCAGATTGCAATATCACCTAACAAAGTGCCCAAATCTGGTGCATAAAATCTTTTATTCTTAAACTCATAAGGATTCTTACCCCTCTCGATGCCTCCAACTATCCCGAGGAGGAAGCCGGCGCTGTGATAAAGAGGAAGATTGACGTAGAAGATGTCCTCTGCTGTGACTCCAGTCACGGCCTGGATGAAGGAGGCGCCCCACATCTTCTCATGGATGATAACGGCTGCTTTAGGCAAACCTTCCAAGTCACGAGAATTAATGCTGAAGTGATCAATCAATTAGTTCATCAACAGACAATTCAACTACAACGGTTTTAATAAACTATTTTAATTCTTTAGTTTATCTCTTAAGTAAATGGCTTAGATTTGCTGGTGCCAGATAATCAAACATGAAAGTTTTTCCAGTTTCATATCAGTTGATCAGGTTTTTCTTCTTTAAACAAGCAGTTTGACGACGTTTCCTTGGGCTCTGGGAACTTGCGACGAATATGTGCCACTATTTCTGGACATTTCAAAATGAAATGACAAAATCAACTAATTAAAATCATAACAGATTAATCGGTGATAAAAAAAAAAAAAAAAGNAAAAAAAAAAAAAAAAGTTATTAGTTTCAGCCTTAAAAAGATTCTTTCGTCATCTCAGGTTCTGGAGTTCTGGGGATGGATGGTATGCTTTAGCACTCTCCAGCACAGTTTTGGTGTATAATCAGTATAATTAATCACAGTAAAAATGTAAAATAACTGAGAAGTTAACTAAAATAAGAAACTTTCATATTTGGACTGACAGACGTAAACGCACAAGACAGTGCCCAATCAGAGAGCTGAAAATCACCCTGCTGTATAAGCTCAGTGGTTCAACTAAATCATGTAAAATGTCATTTGATGTGTATTAAAGCAAAGTCGTATTTTCTAGAGGTGGGTGTTTGTGTCAGTGGTGTGTCCTGGTCTACCTGTAGTGCCAGAGGTGTAGATGTAGAGAGCCGTGCTCTTGATATTGACATTGGCTCTGAGGCTCCTGGGCAGCGGCTGGTCTGAGGCCTGGGAGATCTTATCAGACAAAGGCTTGATGCCTTGGATGCTGGACGTCTCTGACAGGACATACACAGAAATGTCCTGCGCTGCCAGAGCTGGCCAAACCTCTTCCACAGCATCCTGCAGCTCTGCAACGACAGACAGTTTGTCAGCTCCAGGAACAGCATTAGTCGTTTATTATGCAATAGTGCACATGTTGGCCTGTATCGTGTTGCCTCAGATACCATGAGAGACCAGCACATGGTGCACGCTCCAAAATGGGTGCATTTCTCTGGACTTTAAATCACCCCAATTAGATTGTGGAGGAAAAATGTTTGAGGTCAAAGTTATACCAAACAGACATTGGGAAAAGTAATGTAGAGCGTTGCTGACTGCAATCATGGAAACCAGTTTAGAACATTTACAGTTTTTTGTTCCCCTGTCATATCATTTGGTTAGGTAACTGTGCAGCAAACAGGGGCAGAGGTCGTGACGACCCAGGACACATGAGATTTCCACTTAGAGGAAAAAAAATCCATGCTGCTCTGGTATTGAATCAGGCTTTGGCTGAAGTCGACAGAACTGGAAACAAAACTTGGCAGAGATTTCATGCAGCAACTGTTGTGTTATTGGAGGACAAGCTGGAATAAAATCTGACAAGATAATGCATTGTTTCACTCAAATTGTTCTGTGACAAAAATTCTCACATAGAAATTCTCTTATTTCACAGCTCTCATGAGTAAATTAAAAAAGTTGAAGTTCACCAAAATGTGCCAGGGCATAAGATCTTAAATACTTGTGAATATTTAGGATTCTGGTCTACAAAAACACAATATTAAATCAAAGTGATGAACACGAATTTGACTTTTTTTTTCTTTTCTTTTTTTTTTTTTTTNTTTTTTTTTTTTTTTGTCCAACAAAGTCATTATGAATAATCTTTCTTCAACAAATTCTGAGCACTGGTGAACCGTCAGAAAACAAAAATAATTAGTAATATGTGTAATAATTGTGAGAAAACAAATACTTGTGGGTAGCCTGGATGGATTCCTGGCAGGCAGCACATAAAGTGGATCCGCTCCAGAGTGAGGGAGTTGTTTGTTCATATTTTTCTTACCTGGAGAAGTGATGAGCACTTTGGCCCCGCAGCAGGAGAAACAGTGCAGCAGAGATTTAGATCTGATATTAAAGTTAAGCAGAGCAGCCGGACAGCCCAGTTTGGCCAAGCCGAGCCAAGTCCAGATGACACTGGGCTCGTTAGGCAGAAACAGGGCCACCGCGTCCCCCTCCTTCAGCTGGGCTTCAGCCTGCAGGGCTCGGGCCACCTTGTTGCTCTCTTTATCCATCTGGCCATAAGAAAAGGTTCGATCTTCAAAGTGCACAAAGATTTTGCCGGGATGCCTCTTTGCTGCATGCAGAAAGTGATCCAGGATGCTGTAGAACGGTTTGAGTTTCTTGTATTTCACCATCCTGATGCCGAGCAGAAGGCTCCTCAGCGTGTAGGAGCAGTCCTCGCCCAAGTATGGAAACAGAGTTTTGAGGAACCAGGCGCACAGAATGGCCAGTCCGGCGAACACGGTGAACCACATGTACATTTTGCAGAGCGCAGGACGCAGCTGACATCCACAGATCAGGAACGGTCCGAGAGGTGAAAAATAATACAGTTTAGATAAATTGTGTTAAAGTTCAACAATTCAGTAAGGGGCGGGGCTTAGCACAGGCCCGCCTCCTTTCCAGAATGTCTCTGGTTGCCAGATGGGGCGTTTCCAAACCCACCCTGAGCTGATGTTTACGCTCATTCCCTTCATAACTCACAGCGACGTCTCCAAATGCTGCTTTCACTGCTTTCAAAGCAGTGAGCAAAGTGGGGAAATAACACGGACAGACTGGCTGAGTCAGTGGGTTTCACTTCATCCGATCACCCGTGAACGCAGGGTTATTCTGGTTCACCGTGATTAATTCTCTTGCAACAAATAAATAGATAAATAAGACATGCAGACAGCAGAAAGCCTGAAAACCACATATAATAATGAATAAAGCTGAATTACTACATCATAACTCTGAACATGGCAGCCCTGATCCTGAATCCGAAATCTGAGCTAGCAGTGGGTGTTAAAACTGTTTGTCTGTGATAATTTTGGAGGGAGTCATCAGGGGGATGGCACTCCCACGCACACACACATGACACACGTGACACACAAACAACAACTGTTGCGCCATGCTATATGGAAGTGGACAAAATAATAGAAACACTTCTTGTTTGGTTTGTCAACAGTTGAGTATTTATTAGCCATTAGTTTGTGTGTAGGATTATGAAGCAATTATTCCATGAAAGTTTTTCTCTTTTTGCTGTGGAATTAACATTAGGAAGCCTGGTTGAAGGTTCTGGTCTTCTTGTGGAGTTTCCATGTTCTGTATATAAATCTATGACACCCTTGTGTATTAGCATAATAAAAGTAGAAATTTCCCAGGAATCGCAGAGGATCTTTGTTCGTATTTATAAAAGGACTTTCTGATACTCTTGTTTGTATCACAGGATGGCAGAGTGTGTTGTTAGTGAGCTGCCTGGCTTCATTCTCCAGGGGATTCGTACCTGTCCTGGTGCCTTTATGCTAGGGCTAGAGGGACAGATATCTTTTGAGAGTACTTTTGTTTGCATGTGAGAAAACCCTGACTAAGAATTGGTTGAAAAAAGAAACCTCTAATCTTAATGATTGGATTGATTACAATATACATTTTTTGATGGAGAGAATCACCTTTAACCTGAGAAATCAGTCAGATACATTTTTGGAGTAGTGGGATAAATGGATTATTTATGTTAAACCAGTAAGACCAGATTTTGTATGAACTAATATGTCTAAATTATAATGTCCTTCTAATTATACAGTTAAGACTCCCTCACCCCCCTCAGGAAGTGTACCACTTTTGTTCTTTCTTTTTTCTTTTCCTTTTGCTATAACTATGCATAATTTATTGGGATTGATCAATTTGTTCTTAATGTGAAATGTCTTTTTTTTCAGTTGTGTTAATGTAAAAGAAAAACAAAACACTAAAAAAAAGAGAGAATTAAAAATAAAAATCTGACACCCTTGTGTAGCTTAACTGTGGTTTTCCAGTGGTGACACTCGGTGACTGCACTGTATATTAGCACAATAAAAGTAGAAATTTCCCAGGAAATCCCAGAGGATTCTCTGTTCATATTTATAGAAGGACTTTCTGATGCTATTGTTTGAATCACAGGATGGCAGAGTGTGTTGTTAGTGAGCTGCTTCATTCTGCAGGGGATTTGTACCTGTCCTGGTGCCTTTATCCTGATTTGCCTTCCTGCTGCAGGGATGCCACAACCTGGGTGACACTGCTCAGGGTGAAAAGAGAATTCCTACATCAAGAGGTGAAAAAAAGAAAGATATGAACACAGTATGACACTGAGTCATATTGATCATGAATATTTCTGCCTTTAAGGCACACAGTAATATTTATTTAAGGTCACCACACGTTTCCTGTTGGCACACCATTATTATAACAAATCAGGTCTGTGATTAGCGTAACTATAAAAGACTTCACCATGAAAACCAATGGTTACAATACAAATAAAATCAACATCTCAGAGATATACTGTAATGTACCCTTATTATTGTTGTTGTCTCATCCAAGGAAGGCTTCAGCATTCCACTAAGTTTCTCTCATCATTTCATCATTTGTTGGCCGTGGTCCTTCTTGTTTCAGTGCAGAGTCTCAGGCACATCTAAATCTGATGCTGCGTCCCAAAACCAGCTAAATCTACAAACACCGTTACTGTGTGTAAAATGTGTGTAAATTATCTGTGTTCACATTAGAGTTTTCAGGTCATTTTGAAAATTTATCTCTACACAGAAACCCCAAAAATAATAAGAAAATGGCCCAATCTCTTTTTATTCCTTCTCTTTGGGGGACAGATAGTCGATCACATCAGCTGGTGAGGATGGGACACACACACACACCTGGTTATTGTGCTACAGGTAAAAATCTCCCTTTTTTTCCTTCCTCTGTCCATCACCACTTACCTTGCATTTCTTTTTAACAGTACTGACATAGCTCTGCATCCATGACTGTGAAGTGTTATGGCATTTTTATAAAGCTTTTTAACCCTTTCATTCTAACATGCAACACAGGCATTTTCAGATTCATCTGTTCTTCACAAGCTTGATTTGGGGGCTGGAAAACACTGGCTCCAACAAAAAGAAAAGTAGGGTTGTGTATTTCTTCAAATTTAGCCCACCTAGAGTAGATATGGTCTATGAACATGATGCTTAAAGAAAATTTCACTCTTTAACACACTGATATACACTGATATACAATACTGGACTTAATATTTCTGGGTCCATTTATTTATTTTATTTATTTATTTTTTTGTTTGGTTTATTTTCAGTGTTTTTGTTAAAAAAAAGTAATGATTTGTTGACTACAGCTACAACAGTGACTGAGAGCAGAAAGATTTCCTGCCATCTAATGTCAAAGAGCACAGTCTCCTGTCTACATGCACATAAGGTTCCTGAGTCCTGCTTAGTTCCTGAGCTCCTCTTTCAGCAAAGAGCACAGCTCTCATTTTTCCTGACTGGAAAAACGCAAATTCTTCACTTACATGTAAAATACGCAGAGTGCAACAGGCTCACACATGTTCTCTGTCAGGATTAAACTAAACTAAACTAAACTAAACTAAACTGAGGAATGTTGAGAAGAACTGGATGCACCAGTTCTTCTCAACATTTCAACCTCAGTTGGTCAACACAAGATCAACTAGATCTTTAACATGAGAATCCAAAATAATCCATTGAATGCAGAAGGGAACTTGAAATAATGATGATGTGAGAGTTGTTCAAAAACAAAGAATATGTCAGGAGGTGATCAAATTCATTAGGAATCATCTTGTGATAGATTGAATATCCATCCCAAACTTCATGTTACAAGATCATGAATTACATCTATTCAAATCAAAGTGTTTGGCAGACAGACTGACCAGCATCACCACGCTTACGCCCGACAACTAGCAGGGTACAAACATTAAGATTGTCCTCAGGGGAGTGAAATTAACATTAAAATCACCTGAAAGCGTCACCAGTGATTAAGAACATGTGCCCCCCTCTTCTCCTGCAGGTCTTACATAACCAGCAAATGTCAGAGATATTTGAAATAGCAGGCGTCCAGGTTTGCCTGAGGTAAAGTAAGTTCAGACAGAGATGGTAAACTTTAAAACATTCAAAAATTAAACAAATTTAGATTTCAGCACACTTTAACAAACAATAGCCAGTATCTAATTTAATAAGGCATGGAAATAAACAGTATCGTGTATGATTTTAATGCGTCTTTAGCAGCTTAGCCTGCATGCAAATTAAACTTTTACCTGGTGAAAAGAGGTAACATGCCCAGCAGCACCAAGCTGGACAGTTACTGTACATTTCCTTCTGGTGAGGCATGCAGCTCTTTGAACCTGCATACATCTAATCTGATACAGTTTCCCCATAGAAGTTCTTACTTAATGGCTTCTATGTTTCTGGAATGGAAAGAAACACTGCGATGATATTCTTGTCTATTCTGGTGGCCTGTAACAGTTATGGTGACATAGATATGAGTGATGTAACTCATAATACTTAGATAATGCACAGTTTCACAACACACATTTTCTGCCGTGGTCCCAGAACTGAGATACCAGATAACTCTTTACATCTCATGAAGAAGCAGATTAACAGAGATGGAGGCTGACGTAAATCATATATTTGGGTTCACTGATAAAAAGATATGACCCAAAGTCTGGTGACTCATTCCTGCTTTTGGAAGCCCTTTTAAAGAAAGAAGATTTCAAAAACACCACAGATCCAAAATAATAAGGTTCTTGTTTTCTGTTGCTAATGTAATTCAGAAGGATTGCTAATGATTTATAATAGTAGATGGCATAAATACAAACCCTTTATCATGAGCTGTATTACTATTTTTGCCCACTGCAGCATAAAGTGTGTAATGTAACAGCAAACTGTAAAAACATGCTACTTCTCTGCACTGTATTTACTTCATATTATCTAATATAACTGACAAAACAATCCCCTGTTCTCTAACAAATAAATTACTTGTACTTGACTTTTACAGCTGGGCAAAGGAAAATGTAGATCTGAAGTGAAAACCTCCTTCATACCGGTCCATGAATGATGATGATGAAATTCTACCATATGTTATTAAACTTTTAGCTGTCAAAAACTTATCCTGAAACGTTCGCATTGTTTAGGATTCTGTCATCTATTTTAGCCCAGCTGATACCAGTTTAGCTGAGGGTAAAGCAGTTGCACTGTAGATTGAAGTATTCTAATCAGAAAAAGAAAATCAACTAATCAATGATATTCAAAAAATTAATTTAATCAATCAAATTGCCTTATGTTTTTATTCCATTGTGAATTCTTTGTGCACTGCAGTCAATGTTATAGTCACGTTTAAGACAGAAACACTGTTGGAGGAAAAATGATTACTGTTTAAGCTTTAATGTTAAAATGGTTAGGCTGTCGAGGGGCCTGTCGCCAGCCGCGCGCGCACTTGCACAGCGCGCTCATGAGGCATTTATACTTGGCGCATTGTCCGTTGCAATATTCTCTGAAACAACAGGGGGCAGTATAAGCAAGAAGTCAGCGAAGTAGTCACACGACGACCCCGCATATTTTACCAAACTTCATGGCAAATACTTGGATTTTTGCCCAGTGTGCAGTTGTTATTTTATTTATTATTATAAGTTATAATTTATTAAAAAGAAGTTATTTTTTATAATAATATAATAAGTTATTATATTAATAATAAATTAATGCAGCCTCAAGGGGGCACAAGCCAGTGTCCTCCTTGTGCCGGTCCCAAGCCTGAATAAATG